>WNNJ02002063.1:0-126950 GCA_012934845.2 Pomphorhynchus laevis
CAATTTTCGAATGTCAGGTTTATTCATGTATTGATTGATTGTCAGATGTCTTAATTCTGAATTTTCTACATCTTTGTGTATTCCGACACTAGTTTTCTTTATCGCTCGTACGAAATATTGTCTGTTGAACTCTCTAACAGAGGGTATAAATTTTAATCCTAGCTCTAGTAGGTTTATTTGTTCTTCTGGGATATCTATATTTGAGATATTCTCTACTATGCTGGTAGAGATTGTGTTGTTTTTTAACTTTCTTCTTTTATTCCTAAACCTTCTTTTCGGATGATATTCTAGATTATATAATTCGATCGGATATACTTCCTTGCCAGTTATGATTTTTAACTTTTTACATTTGTTTTTAATCCAATATTTATATTCGTTTTCATTAATGTTACATCGATCCGTATTATACATATAACCAAATAAGTTTCGAAGTGTTCGTGTTAATTCTGTTTCAGCGTGCTTTATAATTCTTTGCTATTGCTCGTTAATGCGCTTGTTGACATGTGCAGGAAGGACACCAAGATTCGCTTGAATCTCTTTTTGTATCTTGATTCCACGTGGAGTGACGTTATTGTCAAGACAGTATATAAGGCAATTAAATACTGATACATATAAAAAGCTGAGCAATGAAGATTATAAAGACACGATAATGAATGCAATTAACAAAAGCAATAATATTTTAAAACATGATAAAGCAATGACTGTCAAAAACCCACTTCCTGGTAGATTCTATCTCCTACCCAAGTTACACAAAAATAGTGTACCGGTACCTGGAAGACCGATTGTTAGTAACTGCAATACATGGAGTGAAAACATATCTAAATACATCAGTAAACAACTACAACCATTACTTGATCATGTCCAATCACATATTAGGAGCACCGATGATTTTCTTCGGAAATTACAAAACAATGAACTAACAATACATAAACACTCAAGATTTGCAACGCTTGATGTAGAGTCGCTATATACATCAATCGACACAATGAAGGGAATTGATGCAATAAAGGAAAGAATGGTTCAAGGGATTATGAACAAAATGAAATTGACAAAACTGGAGCACTTCTCGAAATAGTACTCAGAAACAACTGTTTTGAATTTAACGATAGATTATTTATACAAAAGAACGGGACTGCAATGGGTACATCGGTAGCGCCCGTATACGCCAACCTATATGTAGCTGAGATTGAGAAGCAGTATCTAAAAACTCGAAGACTTAAACCTCAAGTTTGGTTTAGATACATCGACGACATCTTAATAGTTTGGCCATACAACATTGAAAGCTTACAAGAACTTGTAGCAGATCTAAATCGTTTTAGTGAACTAAAATTTACATTGGCCTTACCAGAAAGCAACGGAAATACGAACTTTTTAGATACAACTATTTACAGAGATGAGCGCAGAAGGATTCAAACAACTCTGTATGAAAAGGAATCAAACGTGGCATCATATGTGCACGCTAGCAGCTTTCATCCACCAAAAACAAAAAGAATATTGATATACAATGAATTTATCCGCAGAAGGAAAATATGCAGCGAGAAATCACAATTTGAATCAAGTAGTAAAATATTGATGGACCAATTAAAAAATAGGGGATATTCTCATAGGCAGTGCCTAACACAGAACAACAGAGTTAGAAAAATGAACAGATCAATTTTGCTGAAAAACCACAAAGAGGAAGCCTGCTCGGAGGAAAATAAAAATATTAATTGTATTCTAGAGTATAACGCAGCATTTGAAAATATTAACAAATTACTAAACACAAACAAAGATCGAAATTTGACCAGCCTAAACAGAGTTAAGGTGTATTTTAAAAACAACAAAAACATTAAAAGTCAAATTGTACATTCAAAAATTAAAAATATGACAGAAGCGACGAAAAGTATGGGTAGCTCAGCTCCATGTAAAGATAAAAGATGTAAATGTTGTGCGGATATAGTGAATGTTACAAACACATTTAAGAGTCAACACACCGGGTTAACGTACAAAACAAGAGGTAACCATACTTGTAAATCAAAGAATATAATATATTTATCAACATGTAATGATTGTCAAAAACAGTATATCGGAGAGAGCGGTAGACAATTAAACTTGAGAATGAACAATAGACGTGCTGATATTCTAAAGAACAAAATAGGATTTGATGGAGTGGTTAATCTCAAAATTGAGTTTCCAAACCATATATTATCAACGCAAATTGTACAAGGAGGTTTTAAAAATATCTATGAAAGGAAACAAACGGAGCAATATTGGATAGGACAAATCATGAGTGATAAAATGCTAAATAAGTATCATGAATATCATGTACCATGATAATTGGAATTTTGGTATGTGATTGATATACGCTGAATTCTTTCATGTCGGAATCAAGATATATACTGCAGAAAATATCTAGTGTAATCACCTGAAGAAGAAATTTTTCGAAACGCGTTGTGTTAATAAATTAGAAGTTTTTGTTCTCTGGATTAATTAACTGATAATTAAACAGATTATTTATAGCGTCTTGAAATAGACCTCCAGAGGCTGTTAATGAATAATTGTAATTCAATATATATATATATATATATATATATATATATATATATATATATATATATATATATATATATATATATATATATATATATATATACATATATATATTAAAGCTGGTGTATTAATATTTATGAATACATATGAGTACTCCGTGAAGGTCCCAGCAGCAGTGCAACAATTTGATTATATATAATCAAATTATATATAATCAATATATATAAATTGTAATTGCGAAAAATCGCTTGAAACTGTGGTCCATGAGCCAAAGCTGGCTACGATTGATTTTTAATCCAAATTTGCTGCTAAATAACTGGACTTCGATCATCAGCTCCATCAGTCTTATTTTTCACTCCGAGACGATCCTGACCACCCAGCAGTCATCGTCAGTCGGATGAATTGGTTAGGGTACGTTACGACTGCTATTGTGATAGCTATAAAGACACCAGCAATTCCTCACGATGCTATACGAAGCTCAGGTGCAGAAGCGTTTTTACTGGCTTGTTGCCTGTGTGGACCTTCGAGTTATTCTTTAGATAAGGTACAAATGCGTATCCGTTGATTACGAGGGCACTGAATTTCTCACAGAATTCCTGAAGGAATGCGTCATTGTATAAATTGTTATATATCGAAAAGAGATTTCTCTCGTTTTGATCTAATTAATTCACTCAAAAGTATCCACTTAGCAACTGATAATTATGAACTTGGTAAAATAATAAAAAGTCAAGTATTACGATCCACAGAGATGAGCAAATATTTTGAAATGCCACTAAATACAAATTACAGCGAGAATTTATCCAGTAAACACAGGAATGCAGGTAAAGAACTGAAAATAATGGATGATGTTGTTTTCAAAAAAGCAGATAAGAGCAACCAGTTTGTCGCATGGGACAAAGACATGTACATTTCTGAAGGAAACCGTCAACTTGATAGTTCTAACTATCTAGAAGTAACAAATGATACAATACGTCAATCTTTTGATAAGGTAGATACATTAATACATCAAAGCCATGTCAAAATTGATAAAAAACATCTATTGGTAAATGATCCAAAACCAGGTAGCTTGTATTTTTTACCAAAGGTTCACAAAGATGACTATTCGGTAAAAGGACGTCCTATAGTGAGTAATTCAGGGTATGTAACAGAAAAACTGTCACGTTTTTTGCATTCCGAATTGAAATTTTTACTAGTGTATGTTCATTCTCATCTAGAAAGCACAGACGATTTTTTGAGAAAATTTGACGTGAAGAAATCTGATATTCTGCCGATAACAAGATTGATATGTTTAGATGTCGAAAGTCTGTATACTTCTATTAAACAAGAATTTGGTATATCCGCGTGCCGCTTCTTTATGAAACTGGATCAATGGACCAACAAGAAAATATAAAACACCTTATTATTGCTGAAAACTGTTCTTGAAAATAGTTACTTTGGATTCAACGGGAAATTATATCAGCAAGTAGAAGGTACGTCAATGGGTACACCGTTAGCTCCTGTTTACGCTATCCTCACTCTTGGGTGAGTAGAGTCCATTATGCTAGAAAAATCAGTAAATCATCCAATTTTCTATTGGAGATACATCGATGATGTGTTCATGGCATGGAAAGGTAACCTTGATGATCTATATATTTACATCAGTACTTTGGAGTCTTAAATTTACACTGAATATTAAAGAAAATGGTAAAAAATGCAACTTTCTTGATGTGGCGATAAATTGTGAAAACACTGATGATGTGAGATTGGAACTATACAACAAACCAACATCACATCCAATATACATGCACTCCCATTCAAATGCTCCATCGAGTACTAAACGGAATATGATACATAATGAAGCAAAGCGAATATGTAAAATATGTAATAATGTAACAGATCGTGAAAAACACTTATCACAACTAACCACCAATCTAATTAATCGAGGATACCACCAAAAACAGATTTACAAAATAATTAAAAGAGTACGAGTGATTAACAGAAATACTTTGCTTAGTAAAAAAGAAAAACATGTCAAAGAATTAAATGTAATATCTGTGGAGTATCATCCTGCTTTGATTAAACTCCCAAGTGATTTAAGGTTTGCTTTCTCGAGAGTGTCTTCAGAGTTAAGGAAGGATATAGGAGATTATGCCATTCTATTTCAAATATACTGATTCCTTAAAGAACATGTTAGTTTCAAGCAAACTCCAACCATCGATTTTTTGCGATGATCTAGAACACGGTCTTTCAAAGTCGTGTGGGAAGAGCCGATGTATGTGTTGTGCGGAAATGAAAGAAACTACATTTATAGAAAGCACCAAGACAGGACTAAAATATCAATTAAAAGGAAATTTTGACTGTAATAGTAATGGAGTAGCATATGTTGCCAAGTGCATTTGATGTAAAAAAACAATACATTGGAGAGTCAGGGAGATGCCTGAGATTAAGATTAAACAATCGCAGGAGTGATAGAATGTGTGGAAGAATAGAAAATGATGCGATTTTACAACATGAGAAAGAGATCCATGATAATAAAAATCCGGGATATAATTACAGTATTATTCAATCAGACCTTTATAATGACAAAGATAGAAAACGCAGTGAAATGTGGTGGATTGGGCAAGTCATGTTTGACAATCCTCACGGATTAAACATACACCACATATTTAACAAAAAATCACCATGACATTCTTTCTGATCGGTTAAAAATGACGTGTTAATAACAGTGCATTCAGAAAATTGAAAAATGTGTACAACCAAATATTTTTGAATTGTGTACAAGCCGAAACGTTAATAAGCATTATTTTGTTTAATACTCGTACCGTTCTCTGTTTCAAAATTAACAATAAATATAGTTAGAATTTTCTAAATAGATCCGGAGATGCCGTTTCTAACCAAAAACGACAATAGATAATATATAGATAATATCTCAAAGCTGAAGATAATCGAAAATATCTCAAAGCTGATGTATTCGAATTTTCAGAAATACGAAATATTGAATATACATTATATTCAATACATTATAATTTTTGCCTCTAAGTAAACCGTAATAAATTTGTTGAAAATTAATGAGCCAATCATGGTGGGCAAATTTATGATACTTTTAAGCATTTAACTGTTTAACGACTTCAATGAATTAATAGTTGAATAAAACCATTGAATGAAATAATGTTACATTAAATAATTTATCATGAAAAGTAGCAAATACATATTTGAAAATGAAAATATAATAACCGATCCCATGTATTTCCTTACATTTTCATTTAGATATCTGAATCGCAATTCATTATGGGAATATGTTCGGTTCACATGCAAGTACAATCCAGAATACGAGATGTTAGTAATAATTCTTTAGCAAATTGTATCACAATTTTGAATCCACACAATTAAATTTAATCCATGCATTTTAATCCATTATCCAGTAGACATTCAGCACCTTTTAGAATATATCCTGGCACTTTTTCAAATTTAATAAAACATTATCTTGACAAAAATAAACCCTTTTCATATGTCACTACTTGAACAGATGTTTGACCATGAAGAACCTCTGGGAATCTAGGGCATCGCGATCCTCAGTTAAAGAGCTAATTGCACATTAGGATAACTCGACAAAACTGAAAAAATACCGGGATTTACGATCATTACATATCGTCAATACACCCGTGGTTTTATTACAGTGAGCCTAGCATGATACACCCCACTTATATGACGCAAACTCCAATAAAAATGCGATTTTTTCGCGAATACAAGAATCTCGAGGATTCTCAAATCTGCCCGACTACTTTCGAAATTCATTCCAGTAACATGGATCGGTTACAAAAATGAAGTGACCAAATGCGTTGGCAACGCATTTACCAAAATGCGCAGTTAACACATTTTATATTAGAGAAACAGAGTACCTGAAATTCTAAACATCAACTAATAACTTGTTAGCAATCAGGAATTGTGTTGACGCTTGGCTTAGCGTCAAGAGCACCGTAAATCTTTTAAAGGTACTAACTGTCATGCATGTTATTAGACAATTTACCACAAATCGATGCAGTAGTAATTGTGAAATATAATGTAGTGGTAATTGTAAAAATGCATGTTCGGTAATTATGATCTCGGTCATCGAAATTGCACATAACTGCGGGTGATAAGGCTCCCTGAATTAATTTGTTCGCTTATTGAAAAAAAATTATTAGAGTTAAATACATATATCATCAATGTATCGAAGCATCTACTTTCTTTCATTTTGTAATTTTGATTTATTTTTTACACAGTTATGAACAAATTCATATTCTATAAGGCTAAAAATAAGTCAGCTATAATTAGGCTAATATTACGACCTATTGAAACACCTTTTATTTGTCTTAATATAGAAGTCTCTACTTTTAAATAATTTTGATTTATACAAATATTTAAGGATTCTATTAATTCAATTTTATCCATATATTTTATCGTTTACTTAATGGCTTAATTTTTGTTATATAGGCGTTATAGTTATTATAACATATATATTTCCGAATATAAGGCTAATTTAATTTTCTAACGCTTTTCTAATTGATATAATTTTTTTTTATTTTTTCAATATTATATTATTATAAAACTAAGGCATTAATGTAAAACTTGATATAGCAGTTACCTGCTGATACACGATATTTTACTTTCCTTAGATATCTATCAGGAAATCACATTCAGAATGTAAAGGCAGTCAGAATGTTTTACGCCACAAGTGTTTTGTAAGTATTTAGCGATTGTTTAAGATTTATATTTACTCATTTGATTAGGGATATATCTCACAATTTACTAGAAGATCTCCTCGGTTTCGATTGTCAAGATATAAGTCAGACAAAAATACTGTCCGAATATTGATTATGAAAATTATGTCATATTAGTTTTTTATAATTCTATAACTCAAGTATGCTTTTTATCGACAGAATCGTATTTTATCCTTTATATGCGAATACAATTTTGCAAATTGATTGCGGTGTAATTCGTATTTTTTAAATATAATATATAAAGTTTTCATAATATTAACGTCATTGATTAAAAATCGTCACTGATTTATGTATTTATTAAATATCCTGTATGTATTTGATAATATGTCTGTGAAATATAACCATTTAGGTATAGTTTGCAGTGAACTTTTTATACATTTATATTTAAAACTAAGCGTAAGCGTTGGATGCATTGATAATATTTTAATTTACAAGGCAAAGATAAGCCTGTAAAAATAATTATATATTAATGATTATTTACAAGTTAATTTTTATAATTTTTAAAATAGTTTTGTTTTCTTAGGATATGCATAATAATTAATTTAATTATCAATTCAGTTAATACGAATTTTAAAATGTTAATAATATTCCATTGATATATCTTTGATGATTACATTCGATAAAAAATGTACTTTAATTTTATTTTTATCCATAGAGAAAAAGAGGAAGCCCTCTTCGGGAGTTTAAATTTCCGAAGAGGAAGTTTAAACTTCCTCTTCGGATGTTTAAACTCCCGAAGAGGGCTGTTGCATAGTTGAAAGCTAGAGAACATTATTGTATGTTGCCCAATGTATAAAAATAAACTTAAAATTCCATTTATAATTTTATTTTGTTAAATTTCCCCTACATTTTTAGAGATAAACTTTTAAAAATATTTATTCCTGCACTTGAGAAACGTATTTCAAATACTCTTAATAAGACTTATTTTCGTAATTTAGAAATGTTTCGTCAAATATGATTGAAATTATCGATAAGAGTTTTTTGGAGATAATGAAATACCTGGAAGAATTGTAAGTATTATTTGGTATATTTTAAATTGCATAGCACTAAAGTATATGTCTATCAGAACGAAATCAATAGTCAAATGATTTAAAGATAAATTTTACCAATAAAATTGGTAAAATTGGTCTTTTTTAGAAATCTTTATTTAAATCAGTCACAAAATTCGCATCATATCTTTTAGTTTTAAATTTCAAGAGACAAATCCGATCAACTAACTGAGTCTTCATATTTTATATTATTGATAAATTAAAAATAAAGCTAAATAAAATTTAAATAATTAAATAATATATAATATTATTATCCATATCTCAATCTCGCTATTATTCCGACCATCACTCAAGAACAAGACGATAATGTACTTGAACTCTTCCACGTCAGATAAAACCTTATCACCCGATGCAACCTTGTTCCGAGCAGAGCACATTTAGGCAGTTTTGGATTTGCTAACTTCCGTACCGTCAACTTGACATTTCGCTTTGAATCGATCTACCAAGCATTGTAGATCACCAGTATTGGAGGCCAACAAGACAACATAGTATGCGATAAGCAAAGATTATATCCTGATGAGATCAATTTCAAGACCAGAGCCCGGTAAAGAAGCCATTTTCTAAATTATGTCCATGTAAACAAAATTGGAGAGAGTGGTCAGCCATGACGGATCCAAACACCTACAAAAAACGAATCAGACTTTCTGCCTAAAATACGAACACAACTAGTACTTAGTTCGTAAGTATTAGTTGAATTTTGTACTCTATAAGTACCTTACACAACCTATCTCTTGGTACCAGGTCGAACGCCTTCTTCAAACACAAAAAGCACATGTAAACTGGTTGATCGTCCTCTCATGTGCGTTCGAGAATAGTTGAAAGAGTGAACAGCTTATCAGTAATTTCTCGATCAGAACAAAAACCATATTGCTCCTCCTTCAACTGTCATTCGGCAATCAGTCGTATCTGTATCTTAAGGAACTTGGCAAATAGATTACCGGGTAGCCTAATAAGAGTAATACCCCTATAATTTGAACATTATCTTCGATTTTCTATTTTATAGATCTGAATCAACATCCAGTTTGCCAATTACCGGGAATCTTTCCTGACTTCAGTGATACGTTGAAGAGTCGTGTTATCCACTTCATTCCTTCAACGTAAAGATCCTTTAAAATCTCAGGTCGAATATCATCAACCCCAGCAGATTTGCCATTACAAAGTTTGTGAACAATAGTAATGATCTTTGTAAATGTAATAAAATCCATATATTTCATTAAGTTAGAAGAATTTTCCACAAAGGAGACACATCATTCATATAAAGGATATTTCTAAAATAATCTTTCCAATGACTAAGTATGTCTTCAATATCGGTTAGCGAATGTTTATGATTGTCAAAAATATTCTTAGCAGATTTCTGCTTTCCAACACGAAGGGCTTTGATCGTTATCAATAACATATTAGAAGCTGACCGATAATCAAATTCAAGACGCTCATTAAACTTCACCCAAGTTGTTTTCTTTGATTCAGCAACTGCTAGAACTGCAGCTCTTCCGACATGTCGATACCTTCTACTGTATCCAGTGACCTATCAAACAAAGTTACTTTATAAGCCATTTTCTAATTAAAGGCAGCTCTTACTACTGGTGTTTACCAAGCAGTTAGAGGATTGGCTCCAAGACAGGTACCTACAGTCTTAAAATCATAGATCTTCTAAGTCGATTTATCAAGCGAAGTTTTGAACATATACCATTCTTATAGAATATAAGAATCTATTCTTATAGAATATACCATTCATATACCATTCGACAGCTATACCATTATAACTGCAGCTCTCTTGGCATGCCGATTGTCTACAGCTTTTAGTGGCCTATTAGACAGGTTGCATTATAAGTTACTTTTTTCTGTTGAACCGCAACTCTTACTACTGGTGTCAACCAAGCAGCTCGACGAGTGCATTTACGACAGGCACCTACAGTCTTCAAACAACATATCTTCAAAGTCGCTTTGTCTAGCGATTTTTCGAACATTGACCATTCCTGTTCGATATTATCCACCTCTTCCCGCAATGGGGCAAAGTACGTCCGTAGTTTCCAAAGAACCCGAACACTACGTTTAGGTTTCTTAGATCTGCTGCTAGTCTACTTTGCCAGCGAATCTTACTAACTGCAAGGAAGTGATCGGTTGATAGTTCAGCCCTTCTCTTCACACGTGTGACCAATACATATATTCTCAAATCAAATGATACGATTATGAAATCGATCATTGATTGTTGACTAAAATTATTGTGATACCATGTGCATCGGTGGATCTCTTTATATTCGAACATTGTTTTGGTTATAGACAATTTGTTACGAGAACATAAATGCAGCAACTAAACACAACCACATCACAACGTGATAATTGAAGTCGCCTAATAAAATGAGAGAATCATCCGTACGTTTACTATCAAGTAGGCATGAAGTAAACCTGAAGATCGTCCACAAATCTGAGTGTTCCGAGCTAGCTTTTTGTGCATAAGCACACACAACAGTTAAGTCATTTCAACCTTTGACTACATGTCTTATCGAAGCCAATCTTTATTTACTGGGTCAAACTTCTCTGCAGCTAACGACACCTGGGGTTTTTGAATATCCCTGTACTCGTCTGTAGACGCTTTTCCGAAGCAATTACCGAATAGTTCAAGGTCCAACCTTGATCCAAAAATTGAGTACCATAACATGAACAACGAAGAGAGGGTAAGGACTATAAACACACATACTATCGGATTGTCAATTTGCAATATCCGAAGATAGGACGTGTTATGCAAATGCGAATAATATGCTAATAATGTGTAAATGTTCTGCATATGCCATACAAAATAACGACAACCATACTTATACAAAATAACGACAACATTGGTGACACAATGAAGAATTCACAATTCCAAAGATTTGTAATTAATAAATCTCGAACTCTATTTTTGGTGATTGTTGAAACTGCATTGAAGTTTAAGTTAAGCTAGATTTTATAAAATGGCGTAGTCTATAATTAACGATGTTCCGACCGTGTTGTAAAATCGAATACTTTATTTTCAAAGTATATGCTAAAAGTTTCTGAATTGTATGCTAAGTGCTTAATTTCTGATTTTTTACTGAGAGATGTATACAGGACCTTTACAGCCAGTATACAGGATATATATTGCAAATTGTCGAACTGACAATTTGCAATATCCGAAGATAGGACGTGTTCTGCCTATGTCACCTTGAACATATTTTTTCAAAAACAATGAAATACCTGGAATAATTGTAAGTAGGTTTTTGTAGATTTTAACTTGTATTAAAAGAAAAAGTATATGTTTATCAGATCGACATCAACATTTGAGGGGTTCAACGATAAGTTTTACTAATTGATTTTATTCTGAAAATTTCTTGACCTGACGATAGTGTTTTCATATTATTACCTTCATTGATTCACAATCGTCATTGATTTATGTTTCATCGATTTATCAATCGTCATTGATCTGTTATTCAACTATTAATAATGGTGCCTGACGTAGATTCGTATGTGCCTTGTAGATTGACAAATTGACCAATGACTAACATTTTTAATAATTTTGTCATAACGACTTCAGTGCTTCTGTTGTTGCTTATTATTCTTCTTTAGGGATTTAAGTAATAACCCATTGATGAATATACAACGATTCGACATGGGTGTTAATACACAACTACGAAAGCTGTAAAGTTAACATTTTTTGTCCTTTACTATTTATTGTTCTCTATAGGATACTAGCGAATTCAGACCTACTTGAAATAGATATCATTACCACCTCGGCGTGGAATGTACCTTTAATGTAAGATTTAATTTTTGTTCTCTTTACGAACTTAAAATAATTTTTGCTTAACTGTATTTTATGAAACTAATATTTAATTATTTATGCTTTAATGTTCATCCATAACTTTTGCCTTATGATTGCTTTACGATTTTTGATAAATAAATGAGTATTTTTTGTTAATTACTGCAATTAACTATGAATTATGTTTTACTAAACATTAGCTTTTAATTTATTAAAAATTAATAAAGATGCAATTAATTATTTAATGAATTAATTAATTAATTAATTAATTAAAGATGCAATTATAACAATTATTTATTTTATTATTTAATTATTAAACTTTGATTTAGCATTATTATGCTTCGTTTATTTTATAATTATATTTAATACGTAGACTCAGTTAGCTGATTTGATTAAAAATTAATAATTAATTAACAAATGTGAGAAACAAAATAAAATTCTGGGTTTTACTGCAAAATCCAAAAAAAATATCAAATGTGTGATTTAAAAAACTGATGCTGGGCCAACAGAAGTTGGGCCAACGCCTCAAGCGTGCCACCGGGGACCAGCGAGCCATGTCGTTCATGTTCCAAAGTGTGAGCAAGGCAGTCCTAAGGGTAAATGATGCGTGCATCATAGAGAGCATGGAAAAGAAAGAGGGAATTAAGAAATTCCATGAAGTCTGACCCCATCAAGAGATAAAACCTTTATAACAATTATTTATTTTATTATTTAATTATTAAACTTTGATTTAGCATTATTATGCTTCGTTTATTTTATAATTATATTTAATACGTAGACTCAGTTAGCTGATTTGATTAAAAAATATTAATTAATTAACAAATGTGAGAAACAAAATAAAATTCTTGGGGTTTACTAAAAAACCCAAGAAATTGTCAAATGTGCGATTTCAAAACTCGATGCGTTTTTAGATAACAAGATGCTATCTTATATTACCATATCAGTAGAACAAATCGGATCAGATAACTTAGAATTTTATACGATATATAATAAAGACAAATAATAAATGATAAATAATATATTATTATATAATAATATATTAATATATTATTACAAATAATAATAAATCAGATGCTTTATTAAAGTTTATTAAAGTTTATTATTTATTATATTAAAGGTTATTGTTTATTTTAAAGTTCATCAAAAGTTCATTAAATTAATATATTGTCCGAATATATACAATAATCGTATAATACATGTTAATAATAACAATAAAAAATATACACGGACCATAAAATTCATTAATAAATGTATAGATAACAAGCACGTCTCGACAGCGTCTACACAAGCACGTCTCAACCACGATGTTTCCGCATTCAGATCCTCCTCTCGTCTCTTGTTCCTGCGGATAAACCATACTTTTTTAACAACATCTCTCCTGTCGCATTCATCCCACTAAACAAATCTTCTCAATCTAATACTTACCTGCCCCCTCTCCTAAAAATTGTTTTCAAGCATTGCTCTCACGCGTCCTCTGTCCTCTCCCAACGATATAAACTCATGTCCTCTTCAGCCACTCGCATTTTCCCCGATCGCACACCCTCCGGAATCGGTCAACTCTCATTTGCCCGCATAGCAAAACGACTTCGCGAGGAAAACGGCGAAACATCTCTCTCCTTCCGAAACATCGACGGAAATTTTCAAGTTGTCCACACACGCCCAAAAATTCGATGCCGCTTCATCTCCCCTAGGTGCCTTCTCCACTAGCACCTATCACCACTACACACGGTTTCCGCCTCGGCCTCCTCAACACAAGATCTATTCTCAATAAATCCGATATCATCCTCAACCTATTCACTAAGCAATCCATCGATCTCTTCTGCCTCACCGAATCCTGGCATTTCGATTCTGACGACCTCTCCATCCGCCGTTTGCTCTCTGCAGGTTGCTCACTAGTCAAATCCGCCCGCCCCCTCAGCTCATGCCCTTCTAAATTTACTCTTCATGGCGACATTGTCACATTCGCCCGTCACCCCGCGTATATTCGCAGAAACATTTCCCCTTTCAGTCCTTGATCTTTTGAACTGCTTACTTGTCGTTTTTCTTCTAACCCGATCACTCTAGATATTGCCATTGCATAACGTCTTGGTTTATCTGCTCTTACCTCCTTATATTTTACCGAACTCGCTGACCTTTTGTCCCACTGTTCTTTGTCCTCAATCCCTTAAATCGTTCTTGGCGACTTCAACATCCGCCTAGATTGCCCCTCTTCCACCGAGTCCATCCAGTTCATCGACATTCTATCCAACTATAACTACAGACCCATCTTCACTGCCCCCATACATATCCTTGGCGAGGCACTCAACATCATCGCTGTCCCCGATCATTTTGCTACCTACACCTCACTGTCCATCTCCGATCCTGCTATATCCTATCACTTTCTCGTCACCCTTGATCTCACTCACAACCACACCCCTCCTCGCACACATACAATCTTAAGTCGCCCTTGGAGAAATCTTGGCATCTTCCTTCTCCGCTCCGCCTTACACAAATCGTCTCTATCCTATCCCACAATAACATATTCCTCTCCTCACGATCTCGCATTTCTTTTCGACTCTGAACTCACATCCACTCTCGATATTCTCTTGCCCTTTAAGCTACACCCACACCGTCGCTTGCACCGTGCCCCATGGTTTGACATCCAATGCCTACTCTCAAAGCGTCGACTCCGCCATGCTTTTCGAGTCTATCACCGCTCTCTCAGACGTGATTTCCGCTCGATCACTTTGTCTTTCCGTTATTCATATCTTGCTCTTCGCCGGTCTCATCTCAACCAACTACGTACCAAATGCAACTCTTTCTGGCAGCATAAAATCATCACTTCATTCAACTCTCATACTCTATGGCATACTTTTAACTCAATTATTGCTCGCTCCTCTCCGCGTGCAACATCAATCCCCATAATTATTCGTAATTTCTCCAGACGAAAGTATCCATGTTGCTTTCCAACACCCCAATCTTAGGGCCTCATCCTAGGCGGGATGAGGCCCCGCCTAGCCTCATCCTTCCGGAACTCTATCATCTTATCCCTGTCTCACCTACCGAAGTCTTACCTTTTCTCATGTCCTTGCCCAGCAAAACCTCATCTGCCGATCCCCTACCTACCCACATACTTAAATCCATATGCTCATCGATATCCCTTTTTTCACAACCTTGTGTATTTCGTCCATCCGCAGTCGTATCTTCCCTTCGCACTGGAAATCCACAATCGTTCGTCCCCTCCTTAAGAAACAATCGCTCGACCCCTCCTATCCTTCTAGCTTTCGCCTCATTTCACTACTCCCTACTCTTTCTAAGCTCTCAGAACGCATCATCTTAATACAGATCAACGTTTATCTCTCTTCATCTAATCTGTACACTCCTTTCCGATCCGCTTTCCGCTCTAATCACTCCACAGAAATCGCCTGCATGAGAGTTTCAACGACCTACTCATTTATCGTGACAAGGCTCTATATAGTGTTCTTATCTTACTCGACCTCTCCTCCGCCTTCGACATTGTCGACCACTCTGTCCTTATTTATCGCCTTCGTAATGATTACGGCTTTTCTTCTTCCTCCGTAGTATGGTTTGCCTCATATATATCCGACCGTTCCTTTCGCGTATGTTCTAATTCATCATCCTCCCCTCTCATTCCTATTTTCCGTGGTGTCACAAGGTTCAATCCTAGGTCCCCTGCTTTTATCTCTTCCGCTTGGCGATCTCACTCTGTTTATTAAACTTTTCTCCTTTAACGTCATGCAATACGCCGATGACATCCTCATCTATGCTTGTGCACCCGCACATCGCCTTGGTAGGCAGGGGATCGGCAGGTGATGCTTTGTTGGGCAAGGATATGATGAAAGATGAAACTTCGGCAGGTGAGACAGTGAGAATATTAAAGAGCTCTGGGAGGATGAGGCGAAGCGACTAACAGTGATATCGTATGAATACGGGTTTGTGAGAGAGCAACGTGGATTCTTTGGTATGAAGAAATGACGAATAATCATGGGGATTGATGCTGCAAAACTAAGAGGAGCGAGAAATGATTAAGTTAAAAGTATGCTAGAGAGATTCAGAGTTTAATAAAGTGTTGATTTTATGTGCAGAAATTTGCTGATATATAGTTTTGATTTGGTGAAAAAATGAAATTTTCTGGGCATTTTATAATTGCATTTTATAATAAATATATTAAATACCTACCCCTACAACGAATAATCGACTCCGCCGTTTGAGTGCTCTTTCGTCTCCGTCGCTTCCACCACACATCCACATATTTTTCCCAAATCTCCAGGCCCACCATTTTCATCCGCATCAAACTCCACCTTCTCCTAGTAACTTTTCGTCTCATCGCTGTCGGTTCCCCATCGTTCATCAACCTTCCTTTCTTAGACGACACTCGCCAAACCTCGCTATCGCTGCGTTCCCGTCATACCCTCTTACACCACGTTACTAATTACTCCAACATTACGGTCTCCGATCCTTCATCGTCGCCGCCTCACTCGCCTGGAATCAACTCCCTCTCGACGTCCGCCGCGCTCTCTTCTTTATCACATTCAAACACCTCCACCGTTCACACCTTCTTGACACATGATTTACATTTTTGTTTTGTTGTGGTCATGTAAGCGTGCGCTGGCACGCATTTGCCACGTAAAATAAATCTTTTTTTAATATAGGTAGACTTTTAAATAATTCTAAAAGTAAAGAAATAATAGGATCAGATTTAAGTAAATATATTCCTAAAACAAGGTATAGGTTGCTACCTTCATTAGGACGGAAAATTTGTAATTATAATAAAACAAATTGAAATCAACATGTAACGATGATATGAGAAGCATTATAGAAACTGAATGCAATTGCAAAAGTCTTAATTTTGATACAATAAATGAACATATATGTAGTGCTTTCAAATGTACATTAAAACCACTTCCTGTTTATATGAGTAAAATACTTAAAGTAATTAAAGCACATTTTTAAAAATATTGCAAGGTAATCGAAATTAATACTGGTATAAAACACTATTTCAGTATTAATTCTACAAAAGAATTTTTAGAACAGACAAAAGGAATAAATTTCCAGAATATAAATACGTATGATTTTAGTACGCTCTACAAATCTAGATTTAGTAGATATTAAAAAAGCGTTAGTAAAATTAATTAATCTTATATTCGGTATATATATATATATATATATATATATATATATATATATATATATATATATTTATAGTATGAGATCATGAAGATCGATTGGAATCGGGACTGGTGATCCTTTGATGGATATATCTTTCAATGATATCCAATTCCATCGACTACTAAGCCATGCCACAACCGTTTTCGTTTCGC
The DNA here is from genome assembly GCA_012934845.2 of Pomphorhynchus laevis. Lineage (NCBI taxonomy): Eukaryota > Metazoa > Acanthocephala > Palaeacanthocephala > Echinorhynchida > Pomphorhynchidae > Pomphorhynchus > Pomphorhynchus laevis. Next base: position 17,411 of record WNNJ02002063.1, read on the forward strand.
CCGCTTTTTGCCACATGTTGGTAGCCCCGGGCTCATCAGAAGGCTGACTACCAACTCTTCGCCTTTAGAAATTTGACTTATCCGAGATTCGAGCTGTCGCTCTCCGTACTTGGCTTGCGCTCTTGACTGCTAGGCTACGAATCCAGGATTACCAGATTTCACACAGTATATGAAACCTTCCATCATATAAGAAACTGCATTGTCGAGATGCTTCTCTGGCATGCTTATTTGATTTTTATGTAATCATGAAGATCGATTGGAATCGGGACTGGTGATCTTTTGATGGATTCTTATTTATGTTAGTTGCTAGGTCACACGAGGTGACTTTCCCATTGAAAACCAGCTACAGAATCCTTCCTTCATGAATTCCATACACCCTGACTAATTGCCACAACCGTTTTCGTTTCGCCCGCTTTTTGCCACAAAGATCTCTTACGAATCCAGGATTACCAGATTTCACACAGTATATGAAACCTTCCATCATGATATCCAGAAACTGCATTATGATGGTCTGCATTGCAAATTGTTGGATTTAAGAGCTAACGCCACCAACAATTTAAGCTAGATGTCGGAAATGCATTTTCACAATGTCACAGAGGCAGCCGAAACGGCGTGTGATAGTTCATCTTACTGACGATGGCTGCCGGCTATCACATGACCGTCTAGGAGTGACGAAAGTTTGCAGACTGAAGAATATGCTCGATTTGAACTCTTACTTAAATATACGGAAAGAATTGCTATTCGCAATCTCGAGCAATACCGATTCAAACGAAACTCTTATGATTATATAGAAAGAATTGATCCACTCAATCTCGGTTTCTTACAGTCAAGCATCCGAAAGTTTGATCCTCTGGTTGTTTATGATGGTCTGCATTGCAAATTGTTGGATTTAAGAGCTAACGCCACCAACAATTTAAGCTAGATGTCGGAAATGCATTTTCACAATGTCACAGAGGCAGCCGAAACGGCGTGTGATAGTTCATCTTACTGACGATGGCTGCCGGCTATCACATGACCGTCTAGGAGTGACGAGAGTTTGCAGACTGAAGAATATGCTCGATTCGAACACTTACTTAAATATACGGAAAGAATTGCTATTCGCAATCTCGAGCAATACCGATTCAAACGAAACTCTTATGATTATATATATATATATATATATATATATATATATATATATATATATGTTTTAATAACTATAACGCATATCTAACAAAAATTAAACCATCAAGTAAATATATGGAAAAAATTGAATCATTAGTATCCTTAAATATTTTAATAAATAAAAATTATTGAAAGGTAGGGACATCTATATTTATACAAATAAAAGGTGTTCCAATTGGAGGTAATAGTAGCCCAATTATAGCTGACGTATTTTTAAGATTCATAGAATATGAATTTGTTCATAACTATTCAAAAAAAACAAAATTATATAAAGATATGAAATATATGTTTCGATATATTGATGATATATGTGTATTTAATTCTAGCAATTTTTATTCAATAAGCGAACAAATTTATTCAGGTAGCCTCATTCTTAATGAAACCAATATTGATGATAAAGATTGTATATATCTAGATATGAATATTAAATTTACATCAATTTAAACTACTTTTAATTTATATCGTAAATATGACATTTTTAAATTTACAAGAAACATATTTTTGCATGAACATTTATGCATAACATATAATATAAATATAATACATTAAATTATCAAATTTTAAGAATCTCAACAATTTGTAACGATATTGGTTTTCTTTAAAATGATTTTAATAATTTAATAGATGCATATTTTGAAAATAATTTAATTGATGCATATTATAATAATATTTACACAATAATATTAAAAATAAATTTAAAATCATCAATGGAAAATGTTTATGGTTGCATAATAAATGATATACTTTGTATTAGAATAATATACTAAATAAGACGTCCTTAACACGTATTTGGCCCCGCTACTGTGTTAGGTAGAGGATTTAGGAACCGAATTTGAATTGATCTGTAACTGATTAAATTGATCTGCAACTGATTGAATTGATCTGTAACTGATTGAATTGATTGTAAGTATTAATAATCAAAAGTTTTTTCACCCATCGACGGAGTTCACTTCGACCATTGTCTTTTTATCGATCCATTCATTCGCGACTAAACCCGACCTTAAAATATCTTACTTCTCGACTTTCACCGTGTAAGGAGCTCGCTTGATCTTAACTCTATTATCTCTATTGAATCTATTAACTCTATTAAATTATATTAAATAATTTAATGGGTACATATAATAGATCACGATTTTGTGATCAACAATGCCGAATGCAGATGAAAGATCGAGCGATATTACAACACTACAAAGTCCTTTGTCACGAGCGAAGAGCAGATTAGAAAATACTTTATGACATGCTAGTTCGGTGGATGGAGCGGAAAGCAGATTGTAAAGAAGGGTAAAGCCGCGATGAAGAGAGATAATTGTTTATCTGATCTAAGACAAGGAGTTCAAAAATTTAGATAAGGTTGGTAGAATTGATATTGGGTGATAAGATGAAGGAAGAGAGGGGTCAATAGAGGGCTTTTTAAGTAGGGGACGAACAATGACCGTTTTCCAAAGAACAGGAAATATTTCATCCACCATTGAGGAGTTAAAGAGGCTGGTTATGAAAGGTGTGAAGTCTGTTAACAGCAATTAGAGAATTCGAGTAGGGATGAGATTGGCAGAAGAGGACTTGTAAGTTAACAAAATAAGAATGCAAGATACCTCATCTTCAGATACCGCAAGTAGGTAAAGAGCTCAGGGATACGAATTGACGAGATACAAGCAGTTTGTGGAAGGGTGATGATCGAATCGATTAGAGTAATAGCTTTTGAAATTAGGTAATCAGAGAATTGAGAAAGATCAAGAGTAGAGATGACAGAGGAACGAGAAAGTAGAAAAATTGTTAGTTTTCTATTAAGTTCGAGAGTCATTAGCGGAAACCAGTTTGTTTCGCCAAAAACTATGTGCCTTAGAACGCAGAAGTTGCATATGCAAACGACGATGATCAAATAATTGGTTACGAAAAATGAATGAGTCAAGTAGTTTTCTAATAGTTTTTGATTTAATATTGATATGTTTTCTTCGATAATATGTTCTAAAATAAATAATTTACAGTTTTATATATATGTCCTATTAATCTCATATGTTTATGAAATATAGTTTGACTATTATGCTGTATATTATATATGTGTTGCCTAAACCTAGTTTTTAACATTTGATATGTTTTTCCTATATATTGCAATCCACATGTGCATTGTATTAGATACACTACACCTGCGGTATTGCAGTTACAATTATTATTAATATTTAATGAAAAACATTTGTTTGTCGTATTACTTACGATAAAATTATTATTTATAACATCACAAGCTATACATTTTTTCTGTTACATTTAAACACCTTGTGATGCAACCTTCTCCTTTTTTTAATAATTCATCAAACTTGTTTTAAAATAAGAATATATAATAACATCGTAACCAATAATACATAGTTTCAGTATTTCTGACAGAGGTCATATTACCGTGAAAACAAAGACCACAGGTCAATAATAACATGTCAGTAGAACAAATCAGCTAACTGAGTCTACGTATTTAATATAATTATAAAATAAGCAATAAATAATAATGCTAAATCAAAATTTAATAATTAAATAATAAAATTAATATTTGTTTTAAGATTTTATTTAATTTAAATCACGTTAAAATAAAAATTGAATTTTAAAATAGTCATTTTTATGAATTGACTAATAAATAACAGACGTTGTATATGAATAAGGATTATATGCAATTAGTAGGAACTGCGATGCTATCAGGCTTCGGCCCCTAACTCCTCTACCCAACAAAGCAGAGGGGCCAAATACGTGCAAAGGACGTATTTCATCGTCCATTTATGCAAGATCTTATAAAGAGATCAATATCTTATATACCTTCATTTATATACGAGTTAAATAAAAGTTAAATTTTTATCTATAATTATAATATTTTAAAAAATTAAAATTTAAAATAAAAGTTAATTTTTATGAATTGACTAATAAATAACAGACGCTGTATTAGAATAAGGATTAGAGATCATCTAATTTGGGCTACTATTACCTTCAAATATCGATGTGTCTACTCTTAAATAATTTTGATTTATTAAAAGATATAAGGATTCTATTAATTCAATTTTATCCATATATTTATATTTATTTGATGGTTTAATTTTTGTTAGATAGGCGTTATAAATCATATTCTATAAAGCTTAAAAACAAGTCAGCTATAATTGGGCTACTATTACCACCCATTGGAACTCCCTACTTTCAAATAATTTTGATTTATCAATATATTTATAGATTCTATCAATTTAATTTTATCCACATATTTATATTTACTTGATGGTTTAATTTTTGCTAGATAGGCGTTATAATTATTATAACATATATATGTATATCTTTTTCCGAATATAAGATTTAATTAATTTTACTAACGCTTCTTTAATATCTACAAAATCTAGATTTGTATAAAGCGTATAAAAATCGTACGTATTTATATTCTGAAAATTTATTCTTTTTGTGTGTTCTAAAAATTCTTTTGTAGAATTAATACTGAAATAGTGTTTTAGACCAGTATTAATTTCGATTACCTTGCAGTATTTTTAAAGTGTGCTTTAATTACTTTAAGTATTTTATTCATATAGACAGAAAGTGGTTTTAATGTACATTTAAACGCACTACATATGAACCAAGGTTTTATTGGATTTTTGTGTAATTTTGGATTCCAATATAATATAGGTATAGTTTTATTATCTGATTCAATTTTTATACCCTTCTTATTCAATATTGAAAATATTTATATCCATTATTAATATTTAAAAACCATTTTATTTATAAACCATTTTATCTATTATAGAACAATGACTTGTAATAATTGTTTCTAAATTTAATTATAATTATATAATTTAATATATAATTATATATGCTATATTATTATATTATATTTAATGTTGTAATTATATTAAATCCTATATAACATATATGTGTATATTTTTCCGATTTGTTTAAAGCGTACTAAAATCGTATGTATTTATATTTTGAAAATTTATTCCTTTTGTCTGTTCTAAAAATTCTTTTGTAGAATTAATACTGAAATAGTGTTTTATACCAGTATTAATTTCGATTACCCTGCAATATTTTTTAAGGTGTGCTTTAATTATTTCAAGTATTTTATTTATATAAACAGAAAGTGATTTTAATTTACGTTTAAAAGCACTACATATGAACGTATGTTTTATTTAAGTTTTATGTAATTTTAGATTCCAATATAAAATAAGTATAGTTTTATTATCTGATTCAATTTTTATACCCTTCTTATTCAATATTGAACAATGACTTGTAATAATTGTTCCTAAATTTAAATAACTAATTCATATGTTGTGTTTATATTTCCAAAGCTTTTCCACATGAAGTTATTATAAACTTATTTCATAGCTTTATCAATAGTTGTTATTATAAATAATTTAAATATTAATTTAATATATATAATTATAAATATAAATAATATATATTAATTATATATTAATTATAAATATATACATATATATTTATTTTTATATTAATTAATTATATATTAATGAATTTATATAATGTGATAAATTAATTAATTTTAATAATTAAATAATTAATTATATTAATTTTTTGATTAATTATATGTTATTAATATATTTTGTTAATATATAATTACAATAAAGTAATTTTTTTAATATATTATATCAATAATGTATTTAAATTTATTTAAACTCTTAAGCAGACATTATTATGGATGGATTTGAATAAGATGATAATCAACTTTCATCAGAGAAAATACATCGAGAAAATACATCAGTATTTGGTTACGCTGTGTCTTGGAATAGGTTCTGAAACCGTATAGCATAGCAGTTTATCCTAGTGATCTCTAGTCCTTATTCTGATACATCCACTATCATTTTTTTATCAATTAGTAAATATTGACTTTTATTTTAAATTTTTAAATTTTAACTTGATATAAATTATAAAAAAAAATTAATTATATTTTTTATAATTTTTTAATTATTTATTATTTTATTATTTAATTATTATTTAAATATTTTTAATTTATAAATAATATTAAATACGTAGACTAAGTTAGCTTATTAGAGTTATTATTGAATGTTATTTTAATATAAAATAATGAAAATAAATGTTAAATGAATGAAAAATGAAAATGAAAAAAATTAATGTTATATTTTATTAAATATACATTACCCATATATTACATAACTCTTAAATATATTTATATATTATATATTACATTGTTAGTTTGTTATTATTATTTTGTTATTATTATTTTGTGATTTTTATTAGAAAATGTTATTAAAAAATTTTTAAAACGTATTTCGTTCTAAAAATATATATTTTTAAAAAATTATATTTTAAAATATCTAGGAACTATCAGTTATAGTTAAACGACAAGATGAATTATTTTGATATTTCGTTAGTAACTACAAGCATCTTCAGAAATTAACATAAAAATGAAAAGTCACATATATATTACATAATAGTTATATTACATAATTCTTAAATATATTTATATATTATATATTACATTATTATTTTGTTATTATTTTTTTAAAGGTAGAGATTATTATTATAATGAACAAAAAATTTTGTTTTTCCGAAAAGGAGTACTGGAGGTTTCCTATTTGTTACTGTTCTGGTTGTAATACTGCTCGCTCGCCTAAACGCATTGGCGTACTACGGGTTGAGCGTGGACTTCGCAAACTAGCAGATATTGACCGAGCGATTTCGAAGCTGATATTTCTCTTAAGTTTTACTGCTAAATCACTGTAACTTAAGGGTCATTTTTGTGCTAGCGTCGATGCAATTGTTTTCACTAACATGCTAGCTTCTTTGCCACATCCTCCTGCTGTTGAAAAGACTAATGGAACAAATGAACTGTTTTCAATTCTTCGCATTCTTTCACTGTACTTCGATTTTTTTCGGTTTTCGTTGTACTCGAAGGCCGATTCAGGTGCACGAATAATGTTTGATTGAGCTTGTGTTGAAAATACATTAACGTCGTAAAACGTTCGCTCGAATCGAGAACCGTAAACACCAGAGCATACTATATCTAGCCGTGCACATTGTTTGTTCGTTGTCGCTGAGTTTTCAAAGGTAATATTATCGGGAACATTCATTAACTCCGGGTCAATTCCGACACTGATGGTAGGCAACCCGCCAGCATGGCATGATATCGATTGACAGGTGTTAAAGACTGAAGCACAACGTCATGTTGCTGGCGCGTTTGGCGAGAGCCATCCGTATCGTGCAGCGAGTGCATCCTGGAATTGAAGTTTAGTTAGATTATGACCGAAGTTTTCTAAGGGACGGGCGGATTACCATGTGGAAGCTTCATTTATTATTACAAATTTTAAACTTTTATTGCCATTTGCTATCTCTGATAGGACGGATTGTTGGAATATTTTGTCCGCCCATGTTTTTTCTTTGTTAATCTCGCTTGCTATGTCATATTTTTTAATGTTAGCTCCTTTCCAATGAGCCTGTCTAAAAGTGGGCAAACCATACGTAAAGATCTTTCATACTCTGAATCAGCGGTTCTGTTTGGAGACTGAATGCCCAAGCCTCAAAATCTTAATGGCAGGAACATCATTTCAACATGCACTCAATCTAATGGGACTATTGTTAGTTACGGAATCGTCGAGTTTACTAGGAATGACGAGAGGATGTCGTAGCTGTCGAAATTTGATTTGCAGGTCCATTGAATAAATGACCATTTGAATTGTATCGCCTGTGTTAATGCTGAATAAGCTATAAAAATCTTATAACAATAAGATTAATAAGATCAAAAAAAGAAAAAGAAAAACCACGAAGAAAGTTCGAGAAACAAAGGACAATTTCTGAAGAACGATTTCAGACGAACGATTTCAGAAGAACGATTTTAGAAGAACGATTTCAGACGAACAATTTCAGAATAACGATTTCAGAAGAACGGCTTCAGAAAATAATGGACTAACGCTTTGAGAAGGCTCCGACGGCTACAAAGTGCCATTGAAGACATCAGCTTAAACACACTATCAAAACCAATCAACGCTATAACTACATCGGTAGTTTCTTGGTTAATTAATACTTACAATAAAATACACAACAAGATAATATAACACGCAATATACTTACAACTACGAGAAGCGAAGCCCATCAAGTGATTCGAACTACAACCATGCACGAATTCGGATAGTGTTCGACATGCCAGAGAAAATTCAGACTGACAGCTGGCGGTACAATTTATCATCATGAATCAAGGACTGGTTGTCCGGGTTTTGGACACGCACCTATTATACACGACATCTCTGGAAATATGCACTCTCTTCGCGTCCCGTTAAATAGGAATATGCAACCAAACCCCGAGACGGACTCTGATTTAGCGATCTGTTACACCCACCGGCGTGTTTTAATGCTTGAGGGTGTCCGCACAGTTCGAAGGATTCCCAGCGCTGCTCGACCAGAAATCGCAACGCGCCTGTCTTACTTGATTTCCGCGATTGTGCCGGACGTTGGAGATGAACGAGCCTGGATAGCCTTGCTGGCCTTCCCCAATCAAATTATACGAGCCCCACAGCCCAACAATGTCAAATCTACTCTTAGTTTATCAAACATTTTGAAACATAACTGTATGTCTTTTAACGGTATATCTATACAATGTGTTTCTCCGTCCGAGCACATCACGACAGGCAATGGACAGCCCCATATATAGTTAATCGGAAGCGTGATTGTTTGAGCAAGCGAGTGTCTGAGAAACTGGAGGAGAGAAATGTATCTGGATCAGTGCGATTGTTAGGCAGTAATGACTCCTTCTTCGTCTACTGTCAGGAGACATTAAAGCTTCTTAGAGACCAACAAATACCTGTATCGAGCCCCCTTAATGGGGCACAACGCGACATCCACACATCGGAGGGTTCTATATAAATTTCCAGCGCATCATCTGATGCCCTAATTTACACCCAAGTTGCTAGCATCGGTGATCTCGAAGTAGACCCCCAAAGCATCCCTACTTTTGCCTGAATAGTATCTCGCGAATCCGTAACAGATGCAATAAATTCGTTCCTTTCCGCATAGACACAGGGGTCCCAGACAGATTGACACCTCTTCACTTAAAGGACTTAATATGCCCGTCCGCCGACATTGCGGGTAACAACATTTTACTATCAATAGTTGCTTTCACACGATTAGTGATGACAGGCAATTTTGCTGGCTACAGATTTCTTTGGACGATGTTCCATCAGAAAATGTTTTCCAAAAATGATGGTCCCGTCCGGTTTATCACAAGCTAATGCAAAATGTATTGTCCGAAGTTATTACTCCGCGGGATCGTGCTCGTATTTTAGCATCCGCATCCTTGCATTCGGGTGATCTTCTCTTCGCCATCCCAATCTCATCAGTTGGAAATCGATTAAATGACCTGAGTCTAACTATTGCGGTTGCGTTGCAACTAGGCATTCATTTTCACCAACCCTACGCATGCAAATATGGGACAATGACGGCATTCCCAGATGTTAATGGGCTTGATTGCCAACACAGCTTATCGCAACATAGCCGACACGCCGAAGTCAATAACATCATAAGGATGGCCCTGGTGGATGCGAACATCCCGAGTCGGCTTGAGCACAGCGCAATCTCTCGTTATGATAGAAGGCGTCTAGATGGTGTCACAGTCGCCCAGTGGTCGGCCGGTAAGTGGTTGGTATGGGATTTCACCTGCATAAATACCCTGGCGAGAAGTTACCAGGCCTCTGCAACCCATCATGCAAGATCAGCCGCCGAGCTAGCCGAATTTAGAAATCGGCAAAAATATTCTAAACTGAACGATCGCATCTACTCATTTATGCCAGTTACCATAGAGACTCACGGATCGATCGGCACCGAGTCACTGGGTTTTTGTAGAAGTTGGGCCAACGCCTCAAGCGTGCCACCGGGGACCAGCGAGCCATGTCGTTCATGTTCCAAAGTGTGAGCAAGGCAGTCCTGAGGGTAAATGATGCGTGCATCATAGAGAGCATAGAAAAGAAAGAGGGAATTAAGAAATTCCATGAAGTCTGACCCCATCAAGAGATAGAACCTTTATAACAATTATTTATTTTATTATTTAATTATTAAACTTTGATTTAGCATTATTATGCTTCGTTTATTTTATAATTATATTTAATACGTAGACTCAGTTAGCTGATTTGATTAAAAAATATTAATTAATTAACAAATGTGAGAAACAAAATAAAATTCTTGGGGTTTACTAAAAAACCCAAGAAATTGTCAAATGTGCGATTTCAAAACTCGATGCGTTTTTAGATAACAAGATGCTATCTAAATAATAATTAGAACAAATCGGATCAGATAACTTAGAATTTTATACGATAAAGACAAATTATAAATAATTATATAAGATTTTATGCAATTTATATTTATAATTACGTTAAAATTTAACATTGAAATTTAAAATAAAAGTCAATTTTATGAATTGTTTAATAAATAACAGATATTGTATCAGAATAAGGATTAGAGATAATCAGAAAGAACTGCTATGCTATCAGGTGTCAGAAAAATTAAAAAATTAATAATATAATCTATATAATTTATTAATTTTTATTAAAAATTAATAAATTGAGTTTACGATTATTAATAAATAAATAGAGTTTAAATTTAACTAACTTTTAACGCTATAAATCATTATAGCTACTTAAATCATTATAACCACAGAGTATTTTTCGTTAAAAACTGCAAATTACTAAGAATTGTGATCAAATTTCTTATGTGATTTATTTACAAAATCAAAACATCAAATAAAATTAAAATTAAATAAAATTTAATTCTAAATAATAATGACCTTTGCTTCAGCAAAGGTCATTATTATTAAAGCATTGTCATTATTAGACAATGCTTTTAAGACACACATATCTGAAATGCAAATAATTTTTTTTGACAAAAGGCATCTTGGCTTATTTTAAAATGGTGAAATCTATCTAAAAAAAATAAATTTATTTTGAACAAAGCGAATCTTGGTAACTAATTTTGGAAGAGGCACATATATTACAAAAGTGGTCTTGGGGAATCCATATCAAAGTTCAGCACCAATTGGATCAGAATATTTATAACTTAATGACAAACGGCAAAACATAATGCTGTCAAAAAATTTTCGGACCTAGCTTTAATCGTTTAGCTTCGAGTATAGGACATTTAGCGATCTTTTGAGCTACTACTCAATCAGAAGATCTCACGGCATTTACGGCAAGTACATTATTAGCTATTATTAAAAATCCAGGTATAAGACCTATCAGTATTGGAAATGTTGTACGAAAAAGGTTCAAGAAGGTTCAAGCCAAAATTATATCTATCGATTTTAACGATGCGGAGTAGAGACGGCTATTCATCCAATAGATGAACTATTTCCTAAGATCCATTCTGCCTGTATATTGCAGCTGGACACTTCAAATGCGTTTAACAAAATTAAAAAACTGTGACGTTTCAAAACGTAGATGATGTGTGCCCGGCGTAGACTACCGTCCTTCGAAACATTAACGGAAGAGATGTTGTTGACGTTTAATAACGAAATCTTTTATTCTAAAGAAAGTTTCGTGCGGGGAGATCCCCCGGCTATGACAGCTTTTACCGCTGCATCATTGCCGCATCATCACTGCATCTAAAACGGTTGCAGGAAGTTTCTAATGTAGATCACCGGTGTTTTGCAGATTACGCACATTTCATTGTGAATCCTATTGAAATAAAAAATATAAAATTGAATACTGTAAATTGGTCCGGTCAACGGTTTCTATCTCAACGAAGACAAATGTCGCTTGCTGGTACATGAAGAAACATTATGCATTAGTTACATTAGTATTTTTTGATTGGTGACTAAAAAAGTAAATGATGGATTGAGAGTTCTTGGATCAGCTGTTATAGCAGTACAGTATGTTCGTAAATATGCATCAAGAAATGTCGATAAATGGTTGCTAATCCTCTCTAATCTCGTTGATGTGTCAAAAGATGATCACGTTGCTTTTACTGCTTTAGCACAAGCATTACAGTTTAAATAGACGTTTTTATTACGCACATGTAGAGTTGAGTCAGTACTTACTCAAAGTATATTGAGATTTTTACATCATCACATTTTTTAATCGATACTCTGAGTGCGTCCTGAAAGTAATATCTTAAATTTAATCGATTTACCTCTCCGGAATTGTGGTCTAGGTTTAATTAATCCTTGGAAACAAATGTGATTCATCTTTTCGATTCTCGGTGAAAATGAGTGATCATCTTTTAGGAGGGTTGACCGGATCTTTACTACATCATGCCCATAAACAAGCTGTGTATAGTGTATAAGGCTAGAAAAATATGAGTTTTACAAGAACAGATTTTTATACATTATAAGCTGCATTTCCTTCAGCTTTTAAAGCACTGCATTATCTGACATGTAATTGTTTAATTTTAAGTCATTATTTTATATTGCTAATTTATTGTATAATATTCCAGGTAAATTCATTCCTTAACTTTATTTCAGTGGACTTGTAAGCGACCTACCTATGTGCATGAGTCAGTTAAAAAAATTAAAAAATCAATGTTTCTATAATAATTATAATATATTTTTATATTATAATATTTATTTTCATTATTTTTATTATTAATAGTAAGATATAGAATAGCATCAAATAATTATTATAATTAAATAATAATCTGTACGAACAGATGCGGACGCATACAATTGTCAAACTCAGCCAATGCAAGCGAACGGATTGGCTCCACCTGCATATAACCGGAATTGCGTCAACGGAGGTCAGCGAGCGATATGTATCAACGACAGGTACCCTTACTACAAATTATAACATTGATGCGTTCGGAAGACAAGGCAAGGGCAACAATTATTCAGAATTTTACGTTTACTTTATCACAGAAGCCTACAGGCATGTAATCAGATAGATGTCAAACCTGGTTTCGTTGCACTTATGTAATGTTAGTCGTCGAATAATAGACATAATAGCATCAAGACCTAATAGCATCAAGACCTAATAGCATCAAGACCTAATAGAATCAAGACCTAATAGCATCAAGACCTAATAGCATCAAGACCTAATAGCATCAAGACGCTTGAAAGAAGATTACACATGTGGGAAGGTGAATCATATAAAGAATTAATGGACGAAGCGCATGTACTACAATCAATGGCTGTTCAAAAGAGAACATAATCCTTAAATAACCCTAAAAACGATACACACCGAGCTTTTTATCGAAAAATGCAATGGGGGAAACATGAGGGCAGCTATAAATATGCTACAAAGAGTAGAATCGGAACAGCCTGTCCTTAAACTTGACGATGTGGTATATGGCAGAACTGTGAAAGAAATGTTAACAGACCTACATCCTCCTCCTGGTACAATTAGTAAAGAAGCGCTTCTAAGTAAGAGCATCGAAAATGTCATAGAACACCATAGCACCGCCTTCCTGGTGATTGATGGAAAGAAAATCATCTCAGCGGCCTTAAAAACAAACGGAAGTGCTTGGCCCTCGGGGATAACCGCAATCGAATTTAGACGGATGATCACCCTGTTTGGATCGCATTCAGAGAGGCTTGCAGAAGCAGTCGCTGATTTTGATATTAAACTCGCTAGCGAAGTTATCCCACCTGAGGCACTTGAAGCTTATGTAGCGAGTCGACTAATGGCCTTAAATAAAAATTCAGGCGTAAGACCTATTGGAGTGGTTGATATAGTACGACGAACAATTGGCAAGACAGTAATAAAGGTTACAAGGTCGAATCTACAGATTGTATCAGGAAAACTGCAATGTTGTGCAGTTTTCCTGCACAACATTTTAATTCGATCACGAATTAAAATCCACTTACAGATTGGAGGTTGGCGGAGATAGTTTAAGGAAACACCAACTAGTAATTTGCAGACTAATTGCAATATCAAAGAAAGAGGCTTTTAAGGCATGCCTCATCAAAGCCAAGGAAAGTGTGAATGAAAATATAGTACAGTGCCTTAACTATAGAGTGGCATTCGGAACATATAGTGGCATCCGGGACTAAAAATTTTGTGCTATAGAAAATAAATGGTTAACTCTGAATTATTTAATTCTCAGAAATTCCATAAAACTTCATTATATTGTACTGAAACCTTTTTTCACAGATCAGATGTATAATATGTTGTGATTATATTTGTAAATTACTTTATATCGAGTAAATTAAATCGTGAAAACTTTCATTAACGTGTAATGCTTAAATAATATTGATTCTTTTTAGGCAAGTTCACATTACGAGTATATGTGCAATTACTACTAAAAACTGTCCATACAGCGGTGAACAGCTTAAGCGGTATGTTCTGATTATATTAGCTAAATCCGTTGAGCATTCTTTAATCATGTTTCTTAACTCATTTGGTAATTAATCTCGAATTGTAAAAATACTATAATTTGAGTTTAAAGCATTTTATTGAACAATTGAATTTTGAAAACAGTTTTTATTCTTTCGCTGTTCACTATCACATTGTAGTTTTTAATGTTTTTAAGACTTATTAAATTAGGCACGCATGAGTTTTCTATACCTTTCTTAGTTTGATTAATATTTCCATCAAAACAATTTATTGTTCTTTATATGTCCTGTGCATCAATTATGTTATCACAAATAGCAAACGTATCATCGACATACCTAATCCACATAAGAATTTCATCTTAGTGATATTGTTATGTCGATGATACATCAATTCTGTATACCTTCAAAAGTTGCCGAAATTGTGTCAAGAATTCAAACAGCACTGAAAGCAGCTGTTTCTCGCTAATAGCAACTTCTCAAAGAAAATGGCGGCGATTATTTTGTATTTTTATAAATTTTTTAAAAAATATTTAAAAAATGTTTTTAAAAATTTTTAAAAAACATAGTAATCTTCTGAATATGCAAGCGGAGGTTAGCGAAATATCAATAAAATAATTTTCTCTTTTCTTTGCTCAATTTTTAAAACAGTATTTTAAAAATTAGGAAACGGTGTTTCCTAATTCTTTTGCTGTTCACTATCACATTGTAGTACACGTTTTAAGATAATGTCTTAAATATTTTTGAAATTTGATTAAGTTTGTTACATTTTTCTTAGTTTGAAAATATACTCGGTTCACTTTCGCAAAGCATTGCCAAAGTGGTTTTAAATTACTAAAGCTGTATGTTCTGATAATATTAGTTATATATCATATCTTATATTTTGTTATAGGTTTAGTTCAAATAACAAAACAAAAACATTTTATTCCAAAGTAAAATACAAATAATTACAATATATAAATTAAATAAATAAAAGTTATAAATAGTTATATGTCATATCTCATATTTTATATGTCATATCTTATATTTCTTGAAAGATATCAAATAACAATTTTTTTTATCAGACTGTATTTTTCAAATTACAAGGTAATTGATACAAAGTAAAGTACAAAAATTTGAATTTTAATATCAGCATCGCGTTATTAACTATTGCGCTTCATATCGGCTCTTTTAAATTGTTTAGCGACACATTGGAAAGACGGTTTCAAGGAACAAATGATTTTGTCGATTGCAGACAGATGTAATTTAATAATTAACTTTTATTTTTATTTCGTACTCTGTTTAGAAAGTGTTCAAGTATCCACATAATTGCAGCCTCGTGGAGCTGTGAAGATTACAACAAATTATTCATTCATTTGGAGTGTTTTGAAAACACTCAAAAGATTGATTTAAATTAAATTGCTGACATTTTCAATACAGAAATCTAACGAAAATTGGCTTTTGCCTAATTTATTTGTCCGAATTGTATCTTCGTTTATACGCTTAAAAGTTAAATAAAACTTTGCGCATCATAAAATTTAATTTGTCAAGTAAAATATAAAATTACCTCTTTTTTAAGCTGATCACTTTCAATACAGTAAACTAACGAAAATTGCCTTTGGTTTATTTCTTTGACTGTTGCTTTGTTTGAATGCTAATTTAAATAACTTCACTTGTGTGCAATTCCTTGAAAGTCTACATTAAATCAAAGAATAGACTTAGGTCAATTGAATGTACTTTGCTCAAAGGCTTGGAAATTAAGTTACGATGCTACGATACTATACTTTAAAATCGCGTGTTTGTAAAATTTTTCAAAAAATTTTATGTGACGTCGATAATAACGATAAAACCGCATCTTCTAGATTTACTTCTAAGAAAATATGTAATTAATATTTTGGGGTTTCGCCAATTTATAATTAATTGCTAAACTAAATGCTTAAATTAATTAATCGTAAAAAAATATTTCTGCAAGTTGGTAGAGTTCGTTACTGTGTGAGCCGTATACTTGGATCCGGCTAGTGATTGAACTATCGATACTCTTGTTGAAAACTGACCCTATTAAACATCCAATTAATTATTTGTATGGTCGTGTACAAACTCGCATGGTTCAAAGACAACTAAAGTATCCAGTTTGTGCGCTTTAATTTTTAATCAAGCAAATAATTTAAGTTTTAATATCTAATTAAACAATGCGCAGGTTGAACCAAGTTTGATTATACTTGCATTCATGAATTACTAACTCTCTAGGTTAAATAAAAATTGGCAAATAAGGGCATGTGATCAATTGTTTTTAATCTAGCTAGCCTTTAAATTTTGATTATTTTTGATTATTGACGTTTCCAGTCTGTGCGCTTTAATTTTTGAACCAAGCAAATAATTTTACTTTTATGGTATAGTTGAACAATGTGCATGTTGGACTACTTTAAATTATTACCTTAATCAACGATATTCACTTTTCTTTCATTACATTACTAATAAATTACTAAGCGGACAAATACTATAGGGTAAAATTACAAACAAAAAATATTTGTTAAAGGCAGCCTCTATGAAGAACGATGAAATGTAAAGTGGCCTTTATGAGCAAAAAGTTTATCCACCCCTGAACTAATTGAACAATGCACAGGTTGAACCACGTTTGATTATACTTGCATTCGTGTATTACTAACTCTAATGGTTCACTAATAACTGATAAAAAGTGCATGTTGTGATCATTAATTTTTTAATCTAGCTAGTGTTTAAACTATATATAATCTATGTGAACGATATACCTGTAACTCGCAGAGTTCAATGATATTCAAACTGACTTGCTAAGTTTAGTCATGATACTGACCCGCTAGGTTCAATAATAGTACTGACTCGCTAGGCTCAATAATAGTATTGAATCGATAGGTTTAATGATCATCGACGTATCTAGCATGTGCTCTTTAATTTTTGAACCAAACTGGTGATTTAACTACTTATTGCCTAGTTGAACAATGTACATACTAGACACCTGTGAAGTCGTTGTTTCCAATAAAACTTAATACGTCTAGTTTCGTAATTTTAAAATTGATATTTAAATTTGATTGAACTATTTATTGTCTAGATTAACACTATACATGTTAGAGGCCCATTGAACTCTATCTGTAGCTATACATCACTAATTTGCTAAGTACAATAATTATTGATGCATCCATCGTGAGATGAGTAATTTTTGAACACTTATTTCTAGAATTAATAATTGTACACGTGAGGCCCAATTCTTATTAGAAACAAATCTTCATTTGTTTCAAACTCACTAAACTAAATTTGAGTCAACATATTTAATGTGGTACCTGTTATTTTCCAAATTTTCTAACAACTTATTGAATCTAAATGGGATTAATCACTTATCTAAATGGGATCAACATATCCATTATCTAAATAATGGGATAATAATTATTATATATAATATTTATTCAATATTGCATATTTATTCAATATTGTATAGTTTGTGATGTTTTTTTTAAGAATAATAACTTTATTGAAAAAGAAAAGTAAATTTTACAGAAATTAGGTTCTAATAGGTTTGGAACAGCTGGAACGTGGCGAGCGTAAGCATGCGGAAACTGATCGTGCGATTTCAAAACTGATGTCTCGTTTCATCTTTATGGGTAGATCAGGATAAGAACGCGTTGACCGATGCGTCAGTTTTGAAGCCGTGGTTTTGATTAATCTTTCCGCTTCAATGCCCATTCCTCCCGAAGTGGAGAAAATAAGAGGTATGAAAGACCCTCGTTCAACTAGCGCAATCCGTTCACTGTATTTGGCTTTCTTGCGACTCTCGTTGTATTCGAAAACAGACTCAGGCTTCCTTGATATGTTCGATTGAGCAGGTGCAGCAAATACATTAACATCAAAAAATGTTCGCTCAAATCGACTACCGTGTAGCCCGGAACAAACTATGTCAAGACGCGCGCTTGGATCACGGGTTGTTGTTCGTTCGAAAGTAATATTTTCAGGAACCTCGGTTAGCTGAGGTTCGCAAGCTACGCCGTGAGATATGCGGCTAAGATAGTGTGAGATGATGTCGCGGACTGCATTATGCCGGATCGAAGGCAAAGCACCTCGTCTACATGATAAGGAATGAGCCACACTGACTCGAGTGCCGCAAATGCAGTTGCTAACTCCAATCTTAGGATCAGTATGTCCATACCTTGCGTTCAAAGCATCCCTGAATTCGTTCGAAGAAAGATGAAAATTTTCATGCTTGAGCGGAAGCGCACTTAACCACGAAGAAGCTCCACTGCGAGGAGCTTGTGATGTTTGTGATAGTTTGTGATGTTATAAATAATAATAATTGTATCGTAAGTAATACGGCAAATTAAATCAGCTAACTGAGTCTACGTATTTAATATAATTATAAAATAAACAAAACATAATAATGCTAAATCAAAATTTAATAATTAAATAATAAAATTAATAATTGTTTTTAGATTTTCTATAATTTAAATCAAGTTAAAAAATAAAAATAAAAAATAAAAAATAAAATTTAAAATAAACGTCATTTTTATGAATTGACTAATAAATAACAGACGTTGTATCAGAATAAGAATTAGAGGTCATCAGGAGGAACTGCTATGCTATCAGGTTTCGGCCCCTAACTCCTCTACCCAACATAGCAGCGGGGCCAAATACATGCTAATGATGTATTTCCTCTGATAATAACTATCTAGTATCTTATTCTAATACAAAGTATATTATTTATTATCCATCCATAAAAATTTGCCACTTAAGAGTTTAAATTTATTCTTTATATTATTGTGTTGATTTATATATTTTACTATTTTCTGCTTGATGTTATTTTTATAGTAACCTAGTTTAAAATATGTATCTATTAAATTATTTAAATGATTTTGAAGAAAGCCAATATCATTACATATTGTTGCAATTACTTAAAATTTCATTATTTAATGTATTATATTTTATATTATATGGTATGCATGAATGCTCATTCAAAAATATGTATCTTGTAAATTTAAATATGTCATCTTTACGATATAAATTAATAGTAGTTTTAGTTAATGTTAATTTAATGTTCATATCTAGATATACACCTTCTTTATCATTAATATTGGTTTTGTTAAGAATAAGGCTTTCTGGATAAATGTGCTCACTAATTGAATAAAAATTATTAGAATTAAATACACATATATCATCAATGTATCGAAACATATATTTCATGTATTTATATTGTTTAGATTTAGTTTTTACACAGTTATGAACAAATTCATATTCTATAAAGCTTAAAAACAAGTCAGCTATAATTGGGCTACTATTACCACCCATTGGAACACCTTTTACTTGTCTAAATATAGATGTCCCTACTTTTAAATAATTTTGATTTATCAAAATATTTAAGGATTCTATTAATTCAATTTTATCCATATATTTATATTTATTTGATGGTTTAATTTTTGTTAGATAGGCGTTATAATTATTATAACATATATATGTATATCTTTTTCCGAATATAAGGTTAATTAATTTTACTAACGCTTCTTTAATATCTACTAAATCTAGATTTGTATAAAGCGTACTAAAATCGTATGTATTTATATTTTGAAAATTTATTCCTTTTGTCTGTTCTAAAAATTCTTTTGTAGAATTAATACTGAAATAGTGTTTTATACCAGTATTAATTTCGATTACCTTGCAATATTTTTTAAAATGTGTTTTAACTACTTTAAGTATTTTATTCATATAGACAGAAAGTGGTTTTAACGTACATTTAAACGCACTATATATGAACCTAGGTTTTATTGGATTTTTATGTAATTTTGGATTCCAATATAATATAGGTATAGTTTTATTATCTAATTCAACCTTTATACCCTTTTTATCCATTATAGAACAGTGACTTGTAATAATTGTTTCTAAACTCAACTCACTACGTTCATATGTTGGGTTTACATTTGAATCATTAGAATTAACCTCTTTCATTAGTATATCATAATAAAGCTTTCTGCATATGAAGACAAAGTTATTACTAGCTTTATCAATAGTTGTTATTATATAGTTATCCTTTAATTTAGTAAGTTCTTTATATATATCTTTATTAATTTTATCTTTCCTTTTATAATTGTTTGTTATTTTCATTTTTAGGAGTGCGCTTAACCATGTCGATGTTCCGCATGCTACACTATAGTTAAGGCACTGTACTATATTTTCATTCACACTTTCCTTGGCTTTGATGAGGCATGCCTTAAAAGCCTCTTTCTTTGATATTGCAATTAGTCTGCAAATTACTAGTTGGTGTTGCCTTAAACTATCTCCGCCAACCTCCAATCTGTAAGTGGATTTTAATTCGTGATCGATTAGGAGTGCGCTTAACCATGTCGATGTTCCGAATGCTACACTATAGTTAAGGCACTGTACTATATTTTCATTCACACTTTCCTTGGCTTTGATGAGGCAAGCCGTAAAAGCCTCTTTCTTTGATATTGCAATTAGTCTGCAAATTACTAGTGGGTGTTGCCTTAATCTATCTTCGCCAACCTCCAATCTGTAAGTGGATTTTAATTCGTGATCGATTAGGAGTGCGCTTAACCATGTCGATGCTCCGAATGCCACACTATAGTTAAGGCACTGTACTATATTTTCATTCACACTTTCCTTGGCTTTGATGAGGCAAGCCGTAAAAGCCTCTTTCTTTGATATTGCAATTAGTCTGCAAATTACTAGTGGGTGTTGCCTTAAACTATCTTCGCCAACCTCCAATCTGTAAGCTGATTTTAATTCGTGATCGATTGGGAATTCGCTAAACCATGTCGATGTTCCGAATGCCACACTATAGTTAAGGCACTGTACTATATTTTCATTCACACTTTCCTTGGCTTTGATGAGGCAAGCCGTAAAAGCCTCTTTCTTTGATATTGCAATTAGTCTGCAAATTACTAGTTGGTGTTGCCTTAAACTATCTCCGCCAACCTCCAATCTGTAAGTGGATTTTAATTCGTGATCGATTGGGAATTCGCTAAACCATGTCGATGTTCCGAATGCCACTCTATAGTTAAGGCACTGTACTATATTTTCATTCACACTTTCCTTGGCTTTGATGAGGCAAGCCGTAAAAGCCTCTTTCTTTGATATGGCAATTAGTCTGCAAATTACTAGTTGGTGTTGTTTTAAACTATCTCCGCCAACCTTCAATCTGTAAGTGGATTTTAAGTCGTGATCGATTGGGAGCAATCCATTTCCGGAAGTAGCGCTGAAATATTTTCGAAAAGGATAAACAGCGAATTCCAAACCACAACGTTGCGAAGCACACGATTGAACGATACCTGGTGCATCTTGTATGTCTTCCTTAATGGTAGCAAGAATTGATTTACATATAATTCTCCGTGACACATCATTAATTCCAATCGGTCTCAAACCACCCGACTTTTTCGATAATGCATTTAAATAATGCATTTTCGATAAATATTTTGATAAATCAAAATTATTTAAAAGTAGGGACATCTATATTTAGACAAGTAAAAGGTGTTTCAATGTGTGGTTATAGTAGCCCAATTATAGCTGACTTGTTTTTAAGCTTTATAGAATATGAATTTGTTCATAACTGTTTAAAAACTAAATCTAAACAATATAAATATATGAAATATATGTTTCGATACATTGATGATATATGTGTATTTAATTCTAATAATTTTTATTCAATTAGTGAACAAATTTATCCAGAAAGCCTTATTCTTAACAAAACCAATATTAATGATAAAGAAGGTGTATATCTAGATATGAACATTAAATTAACATTAACTAAAACTACTATTAATTTATATCGTAAAGATGACATATTTAAATTTACAAGAAACATATTTTTGCATGAGCATTCATGCATACCATATAATATAAAATATAATACATTAAATAATGAAATTTTAAGAATTGCAACAATATGTAATGATATTGGCTTTCTTCAAAATCATTTAAATAATTTAATAGATACATATTTTAAACTAGGTTACTATAAAAATAACATCAAGCAGAAAATAGTAAAATATATAAATCAACACAATAATATAAAGAATAAATTTAAACTCTTAAGTGGCAAATTTTAACAGATAGATAATAAATAATATACTTTGTATTAGAATAAGATACTGGATAGTTTTATCAGAGGAAATACATCATTAGCATGTATTTGACGCCGCTGCTATGTTGGGTAGAGGAGTTAGGGCACGAAACCTGATATCATATCAGTTCCTTCTGATGACCTCTAATTCTTATTCTGATAAAACGTCTGTTATTTATTAGTCAATTCATAAAAATGACGTTTATTTTGAATTTAAATTTTTTATTTCAACTTGATTTAAATTATAGAAAATCTAAAAACAATTATTAATTTTATTATTTAATTATTAAATTTTGATTTAGCATTATTATGTTTTGTTTAGTTTATAATTATATTAAATACGTAGACTCACTTAGCTGATTTGATCTTTATAAGTTTATTTGATTTTCCGGTGATCCCTTTACGCAAGAAATTTCCACCCACCAAATTTGCAGAAGCAAATAATAACTTAAAATTAAACAATTACATGTCAGATGATGCAGTGTTTTAAAGAAAATGCAGTAACTTCAAATAAGTAATTAATTTTTTAACGATTCGTTTCACATGTTATGCAGATATTGATCAAGTAATGTCGAATGCCTTATATTAATATGTAGATTAATACTTATATCTACATGCTGTAGTTCAGGCTCTACCGCTACACCACTGCAAATATCGTTGAGCGTAGTTGCGAGTATATCCCGTATTTCATTATGTCGTATTGTCGGTAACGCACCCTTTCTGCACGACAGTGCATGTGACAGACTCATGACATCACCGCATTGACATTTGTCGGACATATTGCGGGGTGCCCAATTATACCGCTCAGCCAAAGCATCATGGAATTCTCGTGTGGATAAGTGTAGTCCTAGTTTTGCGATAGGACGTGTGTTCAACCAGCTAGAAGCGCCGAGTGCGAAGCGTATTCGATTGACAAGGCGACCTGATCTGAAACCTGTAAAGTGATTTGTTCTTTTCGATGAACCGCTTTTCTTTCATTTTCATAATGTATGGCTCTCAAATGTTCTTTATTAATATAAAGAACCTTAATATAGGTATAGTTTTATTATCTGATTCAACCTTTATACCCTTTTTATCCATTATAGAACAGTGACTTGTAATAATTGTTTCTAAACTCAACTCACTACGTTCATATGTTGGATTTACATTTAAATCATTAGAATTAACCTCTTTCATTAGTATATCATAATAAAGCTTTTTGCATATGAAGACAAAGTTATTACTAGCTTTATCAATAGTTGTTATTATATAGTTATCTTTTAATTTAGTAAGTTCTTTATACATATCTTTATTAATTTTATCTTTCCTTCTGTAATTGTATTTTTTTCATTTTTACTCTTATATTATCTAATATATAAGTTTTCCAAATGTGTTTTCTTTGATGTGTTGAATCAGCTCACTAAGTAAGCATTGAAGTCATTATACAACAAATATAAAAATTTAGGGATTAAAATTTTTCTTAAAAAAGTTTTAGAAATAATAAACATACAATTTAAAAAAGTTTAAAAAATAGTTAACATACAATAAATAACATACAAATTGAACAAAGAATTGCTGAAGCAAGAAAGTTGCTGAAGAAAGAATACATTTAAGAAGATATTTACAGAGATTTAAGAGGATTTACGTTGTAAAAGATTTATATTCTGAAGATTAAATCACTAATTACTAATTATTCGCTAATTATTCACTAATTGCTGATTATTCGTTCGAATAAACAATATTAAATCATCCTCCATGCCTATATATTGATCGATTCATAATTGGTATCTGATGAGTACCGCAAGCAAGCAATTCATGCCTTCTAAAACAAACAATAAGAATGATGGAACGGACTGTCGCTTGTGTCGTTTGCTTTGGAACCATTCGACTTAATGGTTCTGGTTATCTCCGGAAGCACGGTCCTATTTCCCTGCGGTGGCTGGGATCAGGGAGGATGCCGTCCACCTCCCATCATATACTTGACTCTACTAATGATGGATCGGTTAATTCAGATCTCACAGAAGACGCGACACCATTGAATCATCTCGGTTCCTCCATTAGTGACATACTGAAATTCAAACACGTCAACATTGCAAGGCGAATTCCAAAGGGTGCTAGATTTCTCGTGGCCAAGTACTACGCTGGCTTAGTCAGTGACAGTGTTGAAATCGGTAATCTGATGGATTGGCAGAGATTATTCGCTTTTCCACGTTTAGTATTGAATGTGACCGACGCATCTGACCAATTTCTCACGTCTGCCATCAAAGATCGTCTTATCCACTTTCTCGAAATGTTTTTAAAATTCATCGCGTGCACTACCCATTTCCATGAAACAGATGATGGGATATCCCGAAATTCTCTAAGGTTAGGCCGCCGAGTTTCAGCGAAATTGGCTGACGGAGATATTCGTGGTGCTGTTAGGCTACTTTCGTCAGAGGAATCGTTTGCTACAAAAAAAGAAGAACCTCTTTCCGTGCTCCAAGCCTTACACCCATCTGCGTTCCAAACAGTTCCCATTCTTCCATCGACTGATGAAGGTGATTGTCCTTATCCATGTTTAATTTCCGAACTCAGGAGTGCAATCGACTCCTTTCCTAACGGCTTTAGTCAAGGATTAGACGGACTTCGACCCCGACATTTAAAGGATTTGGTCCCCTCTGCAGCCGGTGAAGGCGGCCACATTCTTCTCAATGCACTAGCACTGACAGTGGACCAAATAGTTGATGGTAGGTTATCCCCTGAAGTTATCAACCTCATATTCTCGGCATTTCTATGTGCACTGGAGAAAAAGGGAGTTGGGGTTCGTCCTATTGCAATTGGCACGATCATTCGACGCGTTGCCGCGAAGGTACTCTCCTGACGAGTGGCAAACAATGTCGGTGATCATCTTCGTCCAGTTCAATTAAGTTGCTGCACTCCTTGTGGTGCGGAAACCATAGTTCATTCCTTAAGAATGTTCGTTGAGAATACGTCAGTGCCCTTTGCTGTGGTAAAATGCGACTTCACAAATGCTTTCAACACTGTCAGCTGCATAGCCCTACTAGATGGCGTGAAGAATCATGCACCGGAAGCATTGTCATAGTTTTACATGGCTTACGGATCTAAAACCCCACTCGTGTACGAAGACCAAATTATATGGTCAGAGTCAGGATTGCAACAAGGAGAACCCTTCGGGCCTTTAGGTTTTGCTCTAGCCGTCAACCCACTAGCCACTCACTTAAGTCGCATTTTAAGGCCTGGTATTTGGATGACGCAACCATCGGGGGCGACCCATTTGAAACGTTGTCTGATCTAAGTCAAATAATTAATGACTCTTTGAAACTTGGTATCTACTTGAATTCTCGATAGTGCAAATTGTTGCTAATGAATGTCCATGATGAGGAACAACGTCAGATGATTGTCGAACGATTTCAATTTATTTGCCCATGGATATATGTGATTTCTATTGACAAGCTAAGTCATTTGGGAAGCTGCGTTTTAGCAGCTATATGTGTAGAAACGAAGTAAAAAGAATCTTGCCGCAATTGGAGCTTATAGGTCAGCCTTCATGTATGCTTGGTGCCTATAAAGCATTGTTCCTATTCATAAACTGCTTATGTATGCTCAAGCTCCTTTACAAACCACACTCAACCCCATTTTTCGAACACCCTGATGAGCGGCAAAATCTGGATTTTATGCTGAAATGATATCTTGCACGTATTCGTAACAGCCACTTTACAGAGAAAGCATGGCGCCAAGCCGCACTTCCTGTATTATATGGGGTTATCGGAATTCGAAACACAATTGATGTTGCCCTACCTGCCTTTTTATCGTCTTATTGTGCTTCCCGTGTCAACGTTGAGTGCCTTTTGGAATTGAGCTCCCAACCACTATGCTGGCACTATTGTATTGGACTGCAGGAATAGCTATCTAAAACAGGGAAAATCTTAGCACCTATAAATGATACCAAGCAGTTCGTTTGGGATTTATCCTCTCATCAAGCAGATACACAGTAGAATATCTCCAGGTTTGCAGGATGAGGTCTCCAATGCGAGATGGATCGCTGTCTCAACAAATGAGTCAGGTTCTTGGCTCAATGCGATCACAATTTCTGCCCTAGGAACCCGGTTAGGGGGTGAGGCGATGAGAGTTGCCATTTCCCTGAGACTCGGTCTTTCTGTCTATAAACCTCATCGATGCCGTTGCGGTGTAATTGTAGTCGCGACAGGCCAACATGGCCTGGTCGGTAAGAGATCATCAGGCGCTTCCCACGTCATGCTGAACACAATCAAAGTCTCAGCAGAGCTTTGAACTCAACGAACGCTCCCAATATTCTGGAACCACTCAATCTGTGTAGGTTAGATGGTCGTCGTCCGGACGGTGTCACTGTTTTTCCGTAGAGCAAAGGAAAATGCCTTCTTTAAGATTCTACTTGAGTCGATACGCTGGCTACGAGCAATCTGAAGCATGCCCTGAGTGATCCCGATGGAGCGGAGAGTTGGTTTGAGGAAAGGAAGATCGCAAAGTATTCTGATCTGTGTAACTCTATCATTTCATTATATTTGGGGTCGAGACATATGCGGAACTGGGAAAGTCTACCTGGCGCATGGACAAAAGACCACAAAAAAACTATTACACATCTTCTTTCGTGGTTTACTTCCTCTAAAGTCAAATACATCTTTGGCAACTTCAATGACAACAAGGGTAACAATATAAAAAGTATAAACCACTCATTCATTGTAAACGTGGAAGAAAGTGAAACTTTCTTTCACAACAGCCGTCAGTATAAAACTACACTCGACTTGTGTTTATCCAAACATAACTCAAAGATTAAACTGAAAAGAATTATATCAATACACAACGAAGAGACATTCAACGTGTACCACAAAATGTTAGAATTGTCGACATCAGAAGGACCGGACCCACTGAAGGTGTTTAAGCCAACCATAGAGGGTGTGCGCCTCTTTAATGAAACTACAAAAGAATTAATCACCAAAGATCCCTCATTTGTAGACTTGAATAAAGGCTTGATCGAAGCAATCTCGAAATATCTTATGACGTCTTTCATATCATACACCCCATTCAACCCAACCTTCAACGCATACAAAAAACGCTGCTCAGAGCAGAACTATGCAACGATAATGAACTCATAAGGCAAGTCTCCAAAGCCTATTGGTCCCTGCGAATACAGCAGCTTAACAAGCTTCAGAAAAAAAAACAAATTAATGAAGCAAAACGCTTTACTAAAGCTTGGTGGTCAACCATCACTAATAAGAAGAGCACAAATTGAATAAATAAAGCTAAAGGCTGGATATCTAGAGAAACCTGAGCAACTGTAAAAAGCAAAGTAAAGAAGCAACATCTTGCAAACGCCGTGGAACTTGTTATGGCCGATCATTTAGATCACACCAGTGAGTTCACTGAAAACCGCCTTACCCATCATGACTTCCTTGCTGCCTGGCCACGAATTTCAAAAAACACCTCATTAACGAACTCGCCCTCCGCAGCTGCATTTAGGCGTCTCAACGATACAAACATGCGAGACATGGCCAAACTGATGGTCCCCAAAAACGTTCTGGATTGGAGCCATCTCTCACAAAGAAAAATGATTTTTTTTACTTAAAAGGGAATAAGAAGTGCATGCAAAGCGAAAAGGATTTAAGACCAATCTCATTGTCAAATCAGCTACTAGGCATATACGAGCGGTCGCTAGCACGTAGCGTCGGTCGTTGGCTAGAATATAACAACATCCTTCCCGACTATATATGCGGCTACAGAAAGCACAAATCTGTTCACAATGCCATTAGAAGCCTACAAAACGCCGCTACACAAAAAAGGAACAGAAATAAGTTAAAAGTGGTACTTTCACTTGACGTCAGCGCTTCATTTGATAACCTAACTCTCGATAAGCTCTGTCCTATGCTCAACAATCTAAATTGCCTCGTTAAACCTAACCGCGAATATCTTAGCATTGATAAATGCAAAAACCTTTACAGCCCCAGACATCAGCTACAGCAATACCGAATATCGATGGACAAGGGGCGTACCGCTAGGAAGTCCCCTTTCCCCTATTCTATTCATGGTAGCAACAAAAGAAATTCTGTGAGGAATATCCAATGAAAAGACTGTTTACCTCTCAGTATGCAGATGACATTGCCCTGTTTTTCACTTGTTGTCACCTAATAAATGACCTTGTAAAAAGAGTACACGAAACATGCAATACAATAGAGTCTAGACTTAGTGCGCTGGGACTGAACCTTAACATGGCAAAGACAAAAATTCTTACAATTGTTGGTGGCGAAAGCGATACCACACCAATAAAAAGTTTAAAGCACTGCTCAACCTAAAAATTAATTGGTGTAAAACGTTAAAAATATTAGGTTCAACATTCACACCAACCCTATCACCAAGATTCGACTCATATAGATTTGAGAAAATACTCAAAACTGGAACAAGCACAGGCTCAGAGCGAAAATACTATAACTCGGTGTCAAAAGTCAACTAACTGTGTTTAACACTTGGACATTCTCAAGATTCTATTTTTTCTCAGCTGCACGACCGCCAGAACAGCGTGAACACTTCTTAGATCAGCTTTTAAATTTCTGTTATGCCAAAAAATTCGATAGCGACGAACAAAGCCTGGGATACACCGATTGTTTCATTCTTAAAGTATCTATATTACCTTGATAATCTAAATCCTACGGTTCACATTCTTCGTTACTGTATTTATTATGTTAATATATTTTTTTATCTTGATTTTATTTTCTTTCATTTTTTATTTTCTTTTCTTTCATTCACATTCTACTTAAAGAAATAGAATTGACAATTGCATACACGAGCGAGTATCATCATTTGGTCGGCTTCGTCAATTATCCTCGTGTGAATACTTTAATCCCAGGTGCAGCACTGTACATTACAATCAGCGTAGGTGGATCTCATCAGCTGTGAGCCTACGCCTAGCTTTCGTGTTTCGGTCTTTAATTATCTGCTGAAATTTTCCTCTGCTGCCTTTCTGTAAAAACAATCGATACAGTTTGTAAGAAAAACATTTCCATTCTATTTACCTGGCAGATTCCGGTTTCTTGTCAAAGAAAATTCAAGACAGATTGTCAGTTGTTACCGTCAACTGTTGTGCTATTACCGTCTTTTGGTTTCAATCGACGGATACAACGTACAGTTTGCACAAGTGGAAATGTTTTTCCTACAAACTGTATGGATTGTTTTTACAAAAAGGCAGCAGAGGACAATTTCAGCAGATAATTGAAGGACCGAAACACGAAAGATAGGCGTAGGCTCACTGCTAATGAGGTCCACCTACGCTGATTGTAGTGTACAGTGATGCATCTAGGATTAAAGTATTCACACGAGGATAATTTATGAAGCCGACCAAATGACTTAAAGAAATAAAAAAATAGAAAATCTAAAAAACATTTATTTATATATTTTTTTTGCTTTCATTCTCCTACTACTTAAAAAATAAAAAATATACAAAATAAAAAAAACACATTTTTTTGAACAATATGAATGAATAGAGAAAAACAGCACGCTTGTGATCATCAGTTGTTTACAAAGTCTCGTCCATACGTATCCTTTATTGATGTTCTGATCCATTGCGTTCGAAACCTCTAAATAGAGAAAAAAATTGATTTACAGGTCTAATATAATCTAACATCTTACAAAACAATTTTTTTAGAAAAAACATACAAAACACCTGGGAACGACGTGACATTCATAATTTGATCTCCTGCAGTTTACGACACGGTTCGCAGCAAACAAGAAAACGACGTTAATCTAAACTTTTTTACATCAATCTAAACCTTTTTATAACAACAATTTCTTGACAAAAAAAAACAAATAATATACAAGATTTTTGCAAAAACGCAAAATTTAAATCTTAACGATTATGACCATGTTCAGCGGGTCATTTTGACAATGGTGAAACGCCCTGGCAAAAGCGCTACTCATATCTGGGCGATCCCGGGTCGAACGATGACCCCTGATGCACATTGATGCAGCTCGACATAGGGCAAACCCGATAACGCATTTCAAGTGACAAATACATTCGGAGTAGGTTTTGTCTACTGAATTCGTGGATTGCAGCTTCGCGATTTGTTGAAGTACCCGTCTTGCACCCATACCAATGCCGCCCGAGGTGGAAATAACCAGCGGAATGAATGTTCCTGTTTCAATATCCGACACACGCTCATCATATTTGGATATTTTTCTCTCTTTATTATAATTGAATGCACTTGACATCGACGCAGAGTAGGAAACAGCACGGTGGTTAAAAATAGTAACGTCAAAAAACGTTCGCTCGAATCGTCTATGGTATAGTCCACAGCATACAATATCGAGTCGCGCTTCCACAACGCGACAAGTTGTGGACGATTAGAAGATGATGCTATCATTCACTAGATCCAAGACAGGCTCGATACCTACCCCGCTGCATACTGATGATAATTCCCGTCAATACTGTCCTTTATAATATTGTGGCGGACAATTTGGAAACCTCCTCGTTTACACGATAGATTATATGGAATGCTTGTTTCTGCGTTACAAACGCATCTTGCTGGTAAGTTTGCAGGTTCCCAGGCATAAATCATGACCAAACTGTTTCGAAATTCGTTGGGAGATAGATGAAAATTTTCGTGATCGCATGGAAATTCGCTAAACCATGTCGATGTTCCGAATGCCACTCAATAGTTAAGGCACTGTACTATATTTTCATTCACACTTTCCTTGGCTTTGATGAGGCAAGCCGTAAAAGCCTCTTTCTTTAATATTGCAATTAGTCTGCAAATTACTAGTTGATGTTGCCTTAAACTATCTCCGCCAACCTCCAATCTGTAAGTGGATTTTAATTCTTGATCGATTGGGAGTGCGCTTAATCATGTCGATGCTCCGAATGCCACACTATAGTTAAGGCACTGTACTATATTTTCATTCACACTTTCCTTGGCTTTGATGAGGCAAGCCGTAAAAGCCTCTTTCTTTGATATTGCAATTAGTCTGCAAATTACTAGTAGTTGGTGTTGCCTTAAACTATCTCCGCCAACCTCCAATCTGTAAGTGGATTTTAATTCGTGATCGATTGGGAGTGCGCTTAACCAAGTCGATGTTCCGAATGCCACTCTATAGTTAAGGCACTGTACCATATTTTCATTCACACTTTCCTTGGCTTTGATGAGGCAAGCCGTAAAAGCCTCTTTCTTTGATATTGCAATTAGTCTGCAAATTACTAGTTGGTGTTGCCTTAAACTATCTCCGCCAACCTCCAATCTGTAAGTGGATTTTAATTCGTGATCGATTAGGAGTGCGCTTAACCATGTCGATGTTCCGAATGCTACACTATAGTTAAGGCACTGTACTATATTTTCATTCACACTTTCCTTGGCTTTGATGAGGCAAGCCGTAAAAGCCTCTTTCTTTGATATTGCAATTAGTCTGCAAATTACTAGTGGGTGTTGCCTTAATCTATCTTCGCCAACCTCCAATCTGTAAGTGGATTTTAATTCGTGATCGATTAGGAGTGCGCTTAACCATGTCGATGTTCCGAATGCCACACTATAGTTAAGGCACTGTACTATATTTTCATTCACACTTTCCTTGGCTTTGATGAGGCAAGCCGTAAAAGCCTCTTTCTTTGATATTGCAATTAGTCTGCAAATTACTAGTGGGTGTTGCCTTAAACTATCTTCGCCAACCTCCAATCTGTAAGTGGATTTTAATTCGTGATCGATTGGGAATTCGCTAAACCATGTCGATGTTCCGAATGCCACACTATAGTTAAGGCACTGTACTATATTTTCATTCACACTTTCCTTGGCTTTGATGAGGCAAGCCGTAAAAGCATCTTTCTTTGATATTGCAATTAGTCTGCAAATTACTAGTTGGTGTTGCCTTAAACTATCTCCGCCAACCTCCAATCTGTAAGTGGATTTTAATTCGTGATCGATTGGGAATTCGCTAAACCATGTCGATGTTCCGAATGCCACTCTATAGTTAAGGCACTGTACTATATTTTCATTCACACTTTCCTTGGCTTTGATGAGGCAAGCCGTAAAAGCCTCTTTCTTTGATATTGCAATTAGTCTGCAAATTACTAGTTGGTGTTGCCTTAAACTATCTCCGCCAACCTCCAATCTGTAAGTGGATTTTAATTCGTGATCGATTGGGAGCAATCCATTTCCGGAAGTAGCGCTGAAATATTTTCGAAATGGATAAACAGCGAATTCCAAACCACAACGTTGCGAAGCACACAATTGAACGATACCTGGTGCATCTTGTATGTCTTCCTTAATGGTAGCAAGAATTGATTTACATATAATTCTCCGTGACACATCATTAATTCCAATCGGTCTCAAACCACCCGACTTTTTCGATAATGCAACTAGTCTACTTGCGCGAAACGCATCAAGAGATTCTGGCCGCCATTTTTGTGTGGCCAAGGAAATGGCAAAATCAGCAACGACACTAGCAAGCCGAGTCGAATGTTTAGAGAAACACGTCAGCATTCGTCGCCAAAAAAAGGCATCTAATCCCGAAGGTCCAGCACCACCGCTCGTATTCTTTGCAGCGCGAATAATGACATCTTTATCCAATGAAAGATAAAGGGATGGATGATGATCCTTCGCATTTACTGTCTTTTTTCGCATGATTGCTTGATCATTAATTGGACAGCCTTCTGGATGCAGTGATTGAAGAATCGAACTAACAGTATTCCCATTCACAGTTGAAGATGGGGATAGTATCCCAGTACTGGATTGTTGATCGAGTATAGATGAGGCGGCGCCAACTCTACCCAATGCCATCAACTTTCGATACTTATGAAGCCATTCAAAATTAGTCTTTTCGTGTGAATTAATGTATGATTATGCACGATCTTGTAGAATACGTGCCTCGTTGTAGAGCTCGAGAATTTGATTATCATTCCATTGTCTCACTCGTTGTTCGAGCAGCTTGCGAATTATTGATACCTTCAAAGATTTCGGCCGTTGAAAAACACACCTAGAAAAAATGACTGCCTTTTCAAGCGCGTTGGTTTCATTTTTATTGTAAACAGCATTCTCATATAAATCTGCAAGTATATCAATGGCCGTACCGCTAACTCCACATTTAGGTAATATTAACGATTGAGGTCTCCATTGAATAACTTTTAGATAGATGTCGCGTATAGACACTTGTTGTGTTGGCACACAATCGTCAACGATGAACGAAGGAAGGGCATGGTCGTGCGGTAATGCATCAGCTGGATTAATTATTGGAGATCTGTTCACACATTTTGTATCACGGCAATTGAAACAAGTGCGATTATTTTTTACGCATGAACAAGATTTACATTTGGCGGCGTGACCATTACAAGTACAACAAAATATTTGGTCGGAAGGTTTACCACGCACCATTATGGCACAGAAAATAACGCTGTAGGTTGACGGCGTACCCCGGGACGGTCCCTGGACGTACGACTTCGTTGATTTTATTTGTTATATTTGTTTATTTATTTATTCGTCGGTCAGAAAGTGTGCTCCGACAGTGTAAGTAACTTTAATCAAAAACTTTTATCAAGTCAAATTTATAATAATTTTTTTAACGAAAAAAAACGAATTTATTTGACAAAGACACTGCAAAATCATAACAAAAGTAACAATGAAAAAAAATATCTGAGACACCATGAGCTTGCCCGTACGAGAGCTATTCCAATGGAACGTCTGAATCGGCTAATCACGTCACTGTAACGGCACTCTCTTCTCACCGCTACGTCTTTTGCTAAGCGTTTTACCAACTGTTCTGCCTCATCCCCTAATCAACCTTGTATTGACAAAATAACTGGTATAAAAGCTGCTCTTTCGATATTGGATATCCGTTCGGAGTACTTAGCCTTTTTTCGATTCTCGTTATAACTGAACGCTGATCGTGGAGTCATTGTGGCATAGGAACGAGCATGTGTATTGAATACAGAAATGTCCAGAACGAGACTTAAGAGCGAGACTCCTTGAGCGTCTCGTTCTTAAGCAAGTTAATACATATCTCTATTCCTCTAACTTATTTCCTCCCTTCCAAGCCGCTTTTCGCTCTAATTACTCTACCGAAATTGCATGTCTTAAAGTTTATAACGACTTACTCATATCGCGCGATCATAAATTATGTAGTGTCATAGTTTCTCTTGATCTATCGTCTGCTTTTGACATCGTCGATCACTCGATTCTTCTCCATCGCCTTCGTCATGATTATGGCTTCTCTTTACCCACTGTATCATGGTTTTCTTCATATCTATCAAACCGTACATTTCGCGTATATTCTAACTCTTCTCTCTCCCATCCTTCGTCCATTCCGTCCGGTGTTCCGCAAGGCTCCGTATTAGGCCCTATACTTTTCTCTCTTCTTCTTGGTGATTTGTCTTCGATTTCTCATAAATTTAACTTCCATGTTATGCAATATGCTGATGACATTCTCATCTATGCTCATGCACCTGTTTATCGTATTCGCGATCTTAGTGTTTCTGCTTCCGACTGTCTTGTCTCAATTTCCAATCATCTTTCTTCCCTTCGCCTTTCTCTGAATCCTGATAAATCCAAAATTATGTGGATCCTACCTCGACGCCTCGGCTTCAAACCTCCCTCCGTATCATTAAATTCTACAATTCTTCCTATCGTTGATAATCTCGTTTTCCTAGGCTTCCATTTTGACAACCGACTTTCACTTAAACCTTTCGTTAGAGATAAAGTACGCTCATCTACCTTGATACTCCGCAACCTCCGTCAAGTTCGTAGATTGATCGATTTCCCTTCTTGTATGACTCTCATATCATCTCTCCTTTTTTCTAGACTCGATTATTGTCTTAGTCTATTTTCCAACTCACCTAAATCCACTCTTCTTCCCCTACAACGCATCGTCAACGCAGCTGTCCGAATTCTCCTCCGTCTTCGTCGTTTTGATCACACATCCTACCATCTTGCTTCTCTCGATTTGCCTACAATTTATTGTCGTGTTCAAATTCGTCTTCTTATCGTTGCTTTCCGCCTTGTAACTTTTCATACCCCTTCATTTCTCAACCTTCCTTTTCTTGATAATTCCCGTCCTGTTTACTGTTCCTTGCGTTCCTGTAATTCCCTTCTTTTACATGTCCCAAACTACTCTACCTCCTTTGGACTCCGCTCCTTCCTGGTGGCTGCTCCTCTATCGTGGAATCATCTGCCCATTCATATACGCCAATCAACTTCCCTGCAGTGCTTCAAACGACAAATCCGATCCCATCTGAACAATTTAACTGCTTGACTTTCTCATTTTTGTTTGTGGACTTGTAAGCGTACAGCTTGTACGCATTTGCCACATTAAATAAATTTGTATTTGTTTGTTGTTATTTGTCCAGGTAGGACCGCTCAGACGGGACGCCAAACAACCCCGAACACAAGACGTCAAGACGTGCATTGCGATCTAGTGTAGTGGAAGAAGAATCGAATTGAATAGTTGGATCAACGGGAGAAAGCAGTGGCTCAGTTGTAGTTGATGAACACACCTCTGAAGTTAATTTGGCGAAAATGTCTCTGATCACATTGTGCCTTACTATTGATTTCCCTCCGCATTTGCAAGATAATGAATGAACAACACTAAGAACTTCCCCACATACACATTTGGCTGAAGTATTTAAAATTTGCCACCCATATCTGACAGAGAGACCATCGGAAAATTCTTGATTGCTTAAGCGAAACTTAGGATCATCACTAGGGCGAGCAGATAGCCACGTTGACGCGCCCTTTCGAGCTGCATGCTTTAAAATTACCTGTTTGCAGTCGTCCACTGAATTTAACAGTGACGAAAATTTTTCGGCAGCCCGGAGATTCTTTAGTTTTCTAATTTCAACTACTGACTGTTTCTGGATGGTATCAATGTCGCCTCCGAGACCTAACTCAAATAAGGGCTTACATAGCAAAGAAGAATATTCCCATTCAGATTTGGTATTCTCATATAGATTTGATATCCTCAAACCTCCCATTGAGAAAGGCAGACTTGCTACATCGCGTCAACACTTCTGTAAATTAAAACCAGTTATTTTGGGGATTATTTTATTCTGTATGAAATCTTCGAGTGAATAAAACCATTCACATTCACACTTACATGTTCTTTGTACATGAGTCCACTTATATTGCACTGCTGCTGAAAATGCTAAGAACGCTAACTGCCGTGAATCGCTAGAGACTTCACATAACCTATCGAGCAATTTTAACCAGCGAGTTACTTGTGTTATTACCCAATCTTTTTCGAACGAACCAAAACCTATGGGAGCTCCTAAAAGTTCTACACCATTAGATTCGACATGAACCTCTAAGCTGGCAAGTGAATCACATTCAAAGATAATGTTGGCGTTAACCAGAGCTGTACACTTGTTGACCTTAACATGAAATCCGTATTCCGGTCCTATAGATTGCAACGATTTGAAAAATCATAAACATTCCCGGGTGAACCAACACATGATACATCGTCTGCATACCAACGCTGTTTTATTTGAGGATGCAAAGCGCCTAATCTATGTATTAATGGTATCGTTGCTGCCGCAAATGCTACCATTGCCAAAGGGTCGCCTTGCGTGAAACCTTCCTTTGATAACAGATAATCATCGTCAATGGCTAAGATTGGATCTAAACTATACGTATTCTGCAGGAATCGTGCTAAAGCAGGGCATATCTTTTCTATATTATGGAGAGCTAATTTCCTATTAATTCTATTAAAAGCATTATGTGCATCAATTAAAAGTAAACATGACGAGGTCGAATTAGCAAAGGTTTCACGCATATCTCGCACAACGAATTCGACACCTCCCTTTTGACCTGCACAAAGTTGTGAATTACCCGCAATTGACTTAATGAAAGGAGAAATGACATTTAAAATCGTTTTAGCCATTATGCGCCTATATGCCTCACCTATTCCGATCGGTCGAACACCAGGATTTTTATCAAGGGCAATGAGCCGACTAGCGATTAACGCTTCTGTTGAATGTTTTGGAACTCTATTACTAGCAATTCGCCTTGTCAGGTCTGCTAACGTAGAGGCCAACTGTAATGAATCCCTATCAAATGAGGTAAGCATTTGCCGCCATGATAAAGCATTAACACCAGAAGGACCCGCAGCGCCTGTAGTGCGCTTAGCACTAAGCGCACTACGATCTCCGATAATAAGGCGTCCTCACTAATTACAGTTGCCTGTGGATGCTTCGCTTCAAGAATAGACTTAACCGATTCGTTGCCGATATAATCATTTGGACTCAAAGTTTTATTGACAGAACCGTTTTCCAGGATTCTTACTGCAGAAGTAAGATTATTTGACATTAATGATTCCACGAACAGCGACTTCCAATTGCGCTTAGAATCGTATCGTGACTGGGATACCTTTTAGCGTGATTGAATACATTTACCCTCCCTTACTAATTCATCAAAATTTTGACTTTGCCAAAGAGACAGGCGACGCGACATCAATTGACGTACATATTTGATTTTCGAAGAACCTACTTTTTGTAAAACGCACTGACAAATAATTGTCACCTTCATAAGCGACGAGCCTTCGACGTCATCTTCGCGACAAGCAGTTTCAAACAATTTGTTTAGTTCATTTAAAAACATTCGGCTTTCGTTACACCTCGATAAGTAAAAGAGATTAGGACGCCAAGTGATTACCTCTTTGAATGATTGGTGGATAAGAGTGTTTGGGAATCTATTCAAGGCAGCATCGAGGGTGTGAACCGCGTTATCCGCTATATTCATGCTTGCAAAGTGGGATACGAGTTGGTTTTCGCAATTTGTTGCAGAACAGTTAGTGCACGGCTTATTTGATTTTACACATTTGCATTGACGACATCGTGCTGAATGTCCATTACACGAACAGCATTTTGGCTCGGCTGGAATTCCTTTAGGCATCGTGATTGTATTGGCGAAATAAAGTTGTTGACTATAAAAAATTCGATTTGTTGTCTCGTTTTTCTTTGTTAGGTGTATAATAGTTATCGACTTTGTAACAGCGATCTCAGACGATTTCAGCGCTCTCAGGCGGCTTCGTAATGTGTTGGTAAGTGTTTGTGTATGTCAGTCGTCGATGGTTGTCACTGTATTTACTGGTAAACCACAACGGGATATTTCGTTGTATGTTATTTTATTGTATGTTATTTATCTCAAATGTAAGTTGTTGTAATCAAGAAAAAATTTTCAATATTAATAATATATTGAAAAATTATTAATATATTATTATCAATAATGCCCTGGTGTCCGACCTATTGGAGTAGGTGAGGTATTTCGTCGTGTAATTGGTAAAGCTATTCTTGGTAAAGACCGTGATGCATATATTAATATTAACTCGACATATATTAATAATAATGTTAGTTGGATTTTTTAAAATTAATTAAAATACTTTAAATCTCAAACTTTTTTAAAGTCAATTTTTTTTATACATCGTAAGTTCTACAACATATACAATTAAGGTTCCCGCTAATGGGCCTTTCGATTCAAAATTTAAAATTTAAAATTTTTAATAACGGTCAATCGAAATCATTGCAAAACAATCCTTTCTGGATTGTTTCCGGTGCGATTTTCTGTCATTTGATATTGTGTTCCCATTCTTGTGGATCTCACGCACATCGATACACATTTTGCTAGTGTAAGTGATATATGTGTTCGCAAGGCTCTTATGCAATCACTGTAAGGCAGTGTTCTTCGCTCAGCAACTTTTGTGGACATCCAGCGCATTACCTTATCAGCTTCTGGTGCCTTTACACCGGTAGCGGAGAAGACCATAGGAAAGAAAGCGGATCGTTCGATTTCGTTAATTCGTTCAGCGTACTTTGCAATTTTCCGTTGTTCGTGGTAGACATTGCATTCTCGGGGTGTTCAGTTGGAATATGAAGGTGCAAGTGGGTTGTATATACAAATGTCCAAAAAGGACCGCACCATTTTCCCGCCTAATAAACCCCGGCAAACAATATCTGATCTTGCCTGGATGTCAGTACATGTCGTTGATCTCTCAAATACGTGGTTGCGGGGTACAGGTTGTAATATCGGTTCTGTAGAAACATCACAACACACTTTAGCGAGTTCGTTAGCTAAAATATCACGAACAATGTTATGCCTGATAATTGTGACACCTCCGTTTCGACATGACATAGCATGATTAACTGTGGATGGTGATCCGCATGCACATCTTTGTGTTGCATTTCTTAGTGGAAGATTATATCTAGCACACATGGCATCTTGAAATTCTTGGGTGGTCAGTTGTGTATGTTTGTCGTGTGTCGGTTGATTGTTACACCAAGATAACGTCCCACGTTGTGAAGCATATATCACGACTTGCTTCTTCTCGGTGTCCAAACTTGTCAATATCCTCTCATATTTTATGCGAGATGCTAAATTTCTTTCCTGTTTTATCTCGGCAACCGCACATTTCTGAGCATTGCCTAAACATGTTCCCGACATTTCCATAATTAGGGGCGTACATATCCGTATCGAATGATGATATTCCATCTCGGCTTCTTCTATGGGATTTGATATACCTATTCCTCCATGTTTTGTGGGCAGCATACATATCTCCATGATTTCTTTTTCAACGTTGTTTTGTCCAAGTAAATTGGGAAGAAGAATTTTTGTAATTGATTTCTCAAGAGGTGTGAACCATGATCCCTCTGTAGGGCATGTGCGCATTAAGTACCTCCATTTATGTTGAAGCACGTGAACAAAAACGTAATAGGCTATTTGAGCATCAACTTCTGCGAGTTCGCTTATGTTTTCCACCATCCTAACCCAAAGTTTGATCCTTGATTTCGCAAAATTCTCAATGTATTCGGCTGTTTCACAAGGAGACCCAAGAACGACAATTCCTTCTGGCGTGATGTTCAAGCCCGTTTCCCTGAATAATTGTTTGGCCTCGTCCAGGTTATTTGAATGTATTAATAAATTGCATTTCGGGACGTTTATATGAAATCCATATTTCGGACCAATCGTCAATAACCTCTTCCATACAAGCGATATATCCTCAAGTGAACCGATACACGAAGCGTCATCCGCGTACCAACGATGTGTCACATTGCTGGCACATCGCTGTAGATCCTGTATCAAGGGAATTGACGCTGCGGCAAAAGCGGCCATCGTAAGGGGATCTCCCTGAGTAAAGCCTTCCTTCGATATAACGAATTCGTCTTCAACACATAAAATGGGTGGTCGCTGGTAATAATTTTCCAGAGCGTTATGTATGGACGGACATATGAATTCAATGTTGGTTAAAGATAACTGCCTATTGATCGCGTTGAAAGCATTTCTCGCATCTATTTGTAGAACACAATTTAGCGAGTTCGTCGAGAATGTTTGTCTAATTGAGTGTACCACCGTTTCTGCGCCACACCTTTGTCCAGCACAAAGCTGTTTGTTCCCTGCGACATTCTGAAGATCGTCAGACACCGTGAGCAATATCGCTTTCGATATTATTCTTCTACTCACTTCCCCTATCCCAATTGGCCGAACCCCTGGATTCTTATTTAAGGGAATTAGTCTGCTTGCAGATAATGCCTGCATATTTATCTCACTGACGTGGTCAGTTGCAATACGTATCGCAATATCGGCCAAAGCATTAGAAAGACGGAGAGATTCGTGGTTATAATTATGCAACACGTCGCACCAATCAACCGCATTCATACCGGAAGGCCCACAGCTACCACGTGTTCTTTTTGCGGCACTCCGAATGGCATCTTTGTCTATTGAAAAGAAGATAGTGTGATGATGATCTTTACAATCGGGTAATTTTGATTTGAGAATACATTCCGCTTCTACAGCCTCTGCATCCGGATGTAGGTGTTGGAGTACTTGCCTTACGCTGTCATCCGCAATCATGTCGCATAGTCTATGTAAACCCGATTGATTAGTACCCGTTTCTAGTAATTTCATCGCCCGTCTTATTTTTCCATTTCGAATCAATCTCACAACTCTCTATGCCATTTATTCTCTGATATATTCTCTCGAGTGTCGGGTATTAAATGTTGAGCAGATGTATTTAGATCAAGTTTCTAACGATGATAGTATCGCTATAACCGATGAAGAACATTTTGGTGAGACTCCAACAATTCGCTTCACGAATCTCCATTGACACTTGTCCAACTGCTGAAAATTGAAGGGACTTATCCGACCAGATAACTGGCAAAGCATATGAAACTATTGGAAGAAACATACTTCGAAAATACCGGAGGGCTCCTGAGAAAGATAAAGAACCTAAGTTTTGTTGCATAAGAGGTTGCTACAACTAACTTCGGTTTCTTTTTGAATTCGTTGATATTGCTACTGCACACTGTTGACTCTCCAAGCCTATTCCACAGAGATACAACTCGCCGATCAAATTGGACAGCTCGTGATTTTCTTATCCTTTCACGTCGCAGGGTTAAACCATGGCCTCGGAGGATATTGGATGAGCGCAAATGAAGACAATCTCGAAGTGGATGATCCAAATCATTAAGAATTTGCCAGACCATACTCATATCGATGTACCGGCGGGTCCACGTGACAGTCTCAAGTCTAAGTGCTTTTAATCGATCAGGGTACGACAAAAATTTCAGTTGCGGTGCTAGCTTGGTAGCTCTATGAAGTACCCTCTCTGAACTAATATGTTCTTTTGAATTTTGGGGATACACACACGGCGCAGCATATAGAAGACGGCTCAACACATGAGCAAAGATTAGCGGACGTAGGGCAAATTGATTGAGTGCAATGAAAGTGCGTCGAAGTTGACCGATTATCCCCAACGCATTTGAACAAGCATGTTCAGTATGTGTGACGGTACTCAAATCACTGTTTATCCACACTCCCAAGTCCTTATATTTGTTCACTCGTTCTATATCACTGCTTTGAAAGCTATAATTAACTAAAGATTGAGCATTTCCGCCACGAACACGTAAATGTTTGCATTTTGATATATTTACAATCAACCTATTGAGCAGAGCCCAATTTTCGACTTCATCGATATCCCGTTGCAGTTTGACTATATCATTGGGTGAACGAATTGCCCGCCAGATTTTCAAATCGTCTGCATATAAAAGCATCCGAGAATCAATAAATTCCGGGATATCGTTGATGTAGACACTAAATAACAATGGACCCAATACTGAACCTTGAGGCACCCCTATATTACATGGCCGCGAAGAAGAGTAAAAATTATCTACATGCACACAATAACTACGATTGCTTAAAAACGATTCAATCCATTTAACAAGCAAAAATAGAATGCCACTTTTCTCTAGTTTATTTAGGAGGAGCCTATGGTCTACTCTGCCAAATGCCTTGGAGAAATCGAAGAATATGATGTCAGTAGCAATTGATACGGCTTTATTAGCTGACCAATCAAGATGGGCAACGAGTAGATTAGTAACTGTCGAATAACCCTTACGGAAACCATGTTGCTCAGAAGCTATTACATTATTCTCACTATAAAACTTGACCATATAACCATGTATAATTCGCTCTAACATTCTACAACATAAGCAAGTAATACTTACTGGTCTATAATTGTCTACTGAAGATCTATCACCCTTTTTGAAGATGGGGTGAATGATCGATTGTTTCCACTCTTTTGGAAGATTCGTATCAATAATAGATTGTCGAAATATGTTACAAAGTGGTGTATATATTGAGTCTGCTATTCGACGAAGATATATCGAAGGTAACAAATCAGCACCTTTGGAGTTTGTCTCTTTAAGACGATGCAGTTCAGCTAAAACTTTCTCAGGAGTTATCAAATTAGCTATGTCTAAACTAGGATATGAAACACTAGCACCTCTTATCGTCTCACTGTTCTGGATAGGTTCAGAATACTCGTTTGTAGTCTCTTTGTACAAGTAAAAATGCCTTGAGAACATCTCAGCAAGGT
The DNA here is from genome assembly GCA_012934845.2 of Pomphorhynchus laevis. Taxonomy (NCBI): domain Eukaryota; kingdom Metazoa; phylum Acanthocephala; class Palaeacanthocephala; order Echinorhynchida; family Pomphorhynchidae; genus Pomphorhynchus; species Pomphorhynchus laevis. Next base: position 60,718 of record WNNJ02002063.1, read on the forward strand.
CGTCTTCAATAACGCTATCAAAATATTGGCCAATTGTTTTATTAGCGTTCCTACTACTATTCACATATAGAAAGAGAGCTTTGGGATCATGTCTACAACTATGAGCTAGACCATTTTCAAATAAATAGCGCTTATGTCGCTTTAAAGAATTGAAGAAATTTCTCGCCTGCTTATAAACACCATATTCACAAAACCCACCCTTAAAGCATTTGAAACTGAAGTCACGAGCCTTCATCGCAGTAGCCAGCTCAGTATCAAACCAACGAGCGCTTTTCCGACTAGTCTTAGACTTCAAAGGTGAGAATTTTACCATTAGAGAATAAAGCGTCACGCGAAAATGATCCCAGGCCTCGTCAACTCCGACAACAGCCGGATCAGGCCAACTTACTCTATGCAGCTTTGATGTAATAACATCATAGTTCGCCCGAAAAACATTAATCTGACGTTTGTACCGAGCATGATGAAACACCCTCATTTGTATATTTAGCAAAACTTTAACTACACAGTGATCAGACAAACCAACAGGAGAATCATATTGGATACTACTGATTAATTGACTGTTTGTCGATAGGCAAAGATCAAGAAGGGAAGAACTACAACTTGAAAAGCGAGTATGTACATCAACAAATTGAGCAAGACCACAATAAGCAAAACACTCCATAAGGTCACAAGATTCACTATCACAAGTAGGAAGAACCGTATTCGAAGTCCATTCAACATCTGGCATATTCAGATCCCCAATTATCACAGTATCACAATCTCCTCGCGTATACAACTCTATCTCTTCAATGAGTTTCTTAGATATTGCCTTAGGAGCACGATACACAAGACCCAGTATGATGGGTGAGCTGTTATCAAACTTCACCTGACACCACAAACTCTCAACTCTATCAATAGACGACTTACTCAAAACGCGCACCTTAACTTCGTCTCTCATAAAGAGAGCTACGCCACCACCCCTACCCCTATCCGATCACTACGGAACAAAGAATAGCCTGGGATGGATACCTCAGCATCGGATACATCACAATTAAGCCAAGATTCTGTAATACCAACTATAATTGGATTAACAGACTCGATCCTAAACTTTAGCTCATCGACTTTCTGTAACAAGCTCCGAACATTACAATAAAATATACTATGACTTTTATTCACACCAGTGCGAGTAATAATATCATCTCTAGCAATCTGACACACTTCAGATCCCAAATCAGCTAGGCACTTATATGCTGTAAGACCTTGCCAAAACCCTCCACATTCATGAGAGGCGATACATCTAATGGGGACCAACTGATTCGAATGCGTCGCCTCACTACTTGAAAATTTTGCACACATAGATTGCTCTCACCAAGTGCAACACGAGATGCAAGTTCTTTCTTAGCTTGAGACAATTTCTCCCTTTGAAGAGCGTCAAGATCTTTTAAGAGACTAACATGGGATCCTTTTAAACGATATGAATTCCGAAGAATTAACTCAGCATGTGACTGCTCTCTAAATACGGCCTTGATAAATATCACACTTACCCAGTCGAAATAATGCAACGAGTTTAACACGTTTGACAATATCCACATTGCAAGAACCAAGTACCTGCGTCAATATAAATCTCACACTCTGGACGTCCTCGTTAAGACGTACTTGTGCGTTCTCAAATAAAGATTCTCTTACATTGGCCAGAATAACAGATCTACATCGATCAGCGGTGTGTTTCCTATTATTACCAATTTGCAATTCGAGACTGTCACGTGACACTGCGGATAGTGTATGTTGACTTATCGTTGACGCTTGTTCCTTCTTTTTGACAGTCCCATTATCAGACATATGACCATGATTCAAAACCTGACAATATGTATTTTCATCATTAGTAACATCAGGTAAATGCACTGGAACATCCATGGCTACAGTCTCACCCTCTACAGTTAAATCTATATTCATTGGATTATTTGCAAGACTTGAGGAGGGATATATAGAGTTAAGACTTGAGGAGGGATATATAGAGTTAGAATAGCTTCCATCACTATGACTGGAATTTTCAACATTCTTAGTAGATTTGGAAATAAGAACTTCCTTACTTTGACCGGCACTTATGCTTTTTGGAATTGGTGGAGCTGATATGGGTCCAAGAGAATTACAACTCGACTGACCGACAACCAAGGGGGTAGATTCCGTCTTCAAATCATTTATCAAAGATGCGCAGCAGTACCCGCAGTAGAAAGATGCATTAGACAGAGCTGTTTTCTTTTCCCCGGGAACTGAAACACTTGTCCACACATGACAATCTTCACTTGAACACCGAACCTGATAATCCACGAACTTGGCAGCATCACCTCGCTTTGTAGTCTTCCTCTGTTTGACCATTATATGTATGTATATTCAGACTTTATCAGAGTAAAGTCTCTTGTGTAGATTTCAATAAAGATTGTGTAGGTTCTTCTGGTATAGGTTTTTAGGTTTAGGTTCGATATAAGATACAAAAAGCGACCACTAACGGACACTCTGGTGGAAAGTTTATCAAGTAACAAAGAACGATTCACTGTGTCAAATGCTCGCTCAAAGTCAACAAAAGTAGCATACAACGGTCTACGATTAGCGAAACAATTGGTGACTTCGTCACGGACATGCTTTATTGCATCGGACGTTGACCTTTTCGGGCGGAATCCATACTGCTCCGTAGGTAAGAGATGCTCGCGAAACTTAATAAGGCGCATATACATTATATGAGTCAATAACTTATAACTGTGATTCAATATCGCAATCCCCCTGTACGCATCCAGTGAATCATAGTCACCTTTACCCTTATGCAGGATCTTAATTACACCGTCGCGCCACGAAATCGGAAACGGATGACCTGCAAGAAGTAGATTGAAAAGTTCTGTCCAGTAGTCTATCAAAATATCGATAGTCGACTTTAACTGTTCTACGCATAATTGATCTAACCCGACAGCTTTATAATCTTTTAAGATTGATAGGGATCTTACGACTTCAAACGGCGTAAATAGTAAATTCAGAGGATCTGAACCGTATATTGAATAAATGCATGAAACTGTAGATAAACGTACAGGCATGTCTTCTAATATTGAATGGCGCAAAATAGATTGGAAGTGTGATTTCCAATTTTCTATTTGAATCCTGGAATATGTTCCAATGTTAGCTTTCTTAAGTATCCACGGTGTCGACTCCGCCTTAGACAATTCCCGTCGTTCAATCTCTAAACGTCGTTCTCTACGATACATCGATACAAGTTTAACGTAAAGCCTACGTAAATCTACAAAATCTTTCCTTACCGTTAAATCGAACCGATAACTTTTATTTAATTTAATTAAATGTTGCTGGAACTGTTTAAACCAAGCGGGTTTTACTAGGTATGAGTTTTTTTTTGGAATAGTCGGATTCATATCTACAAGCCGATAGAAGGGTGGAAATTACAGAAGTAATGCTGTTCCCCAGTTCTCCTGATCTAAGGAATTGAAAAGCTAGATTTATTTGACTATAATCAATTGCTGAAGTACATAATTTCCTGCTAGGTTGACGGGGCAAATCTATTGATTGTATGTTGCATATGCAATCGAAAATACACGAGACAGGTTTGTGTTTACGAACTAACGCCCATTTTGAAGATAGTTCTAGCCCTATATGTCTTACATGCACGTTAGTAAATATGATGTCTATACAGCTTTTACCTGTAGAAGATTCGTAGGACCAATTTTCATTAGGGACGTATAACTTTAGATTTATAGACTTAAAGTAATTGACAAGAATTCGCAATTTTCCTGTGATTGGACTGGTGAATCTTGCATTAAAATCTCCTGCGATAATTATCGGGACTGTGCTGTTTAGAGTTGAAAGAAGCTGAGAAATTTCGTCAATTATATCTGCCGCGGTAAGTGTGGGTTTGAAATAGCATGCGATAAAAGTGATGACAGGTGTTTCAAGCAGTATAGAATTCAGCAAATACCTACATTGCCAATCCCTGAAGGCCCTATTTAAACCTAAAATTATTCCACCCGCGGGGCGACCACGAATGCCCAATAAAGCAGGATTGTCAAATGTATAAAAACCAGGTAAAGAATAATTATTAGTAAACATGGTCTCTAATAGTACCACAACGTGAAAGGTATCGAACCAGGATTCAATACCTTGCTCGATCAAAGACGCCAAACCTTCCACATTAAATAGTAACAGTCTAAAAGACTTGTGGTGCTCACAAACCTGACTACCACTTCTTGCAGAAGAGGATAGTCATATAGACGACCCATCCATTAATGAGGAATTAACGGGTGTTGTGCCTACCTTTCCATTATTCGGTCTACGAACAATTTGAAAATTTCTAATTATGTAATTACTATTTGGGTTTGCAAGTCTTTTCTCTTGTAGCTGTTTGCGCAGAACCTGATTGGCAACACGCTCTTCGGGGGGAAAATCCGGCATGATGTAAACATTCCTAAAACGATCAACTTTTCTCAATTTATAAGAGTTTGATAAAACGTTGCTGGCCGTTACCTCGTCCGTTGAAACTAAAGTCCACGGAGGAATGTCTGTTCTTTTGGCTGGAAGTCGATGGACCTTAATTGAAAATTTTGCAGTTATTTGAATGCCTACAGCGGATAAAATGTCTCTAACACTAGCTTCATCATCCGCTGTATTTGGTAGATTGCGTATAATAAAATTTGACAAGCGCAAAGCTGATTTTTTGCAACTGTTAATGATTTCCAACGGGGAGCAGATACTTGATTTAATATTAGAAGTGGCAAGGATAGAACGCGTTACTTCTCTACGTACTACACTTGCGAAACTACGATTCTGAAATGGAGAGGGTTTGTGAGATGATAGATTTTGAGAAAGGTTAGAAGATATTTCCTTGGATTGTGCTAATTTTAGTTCATCGATCTTAGCCTCCAAATTGCTTATAGCAACATTCGCCTGTTCTAAGGATTGTTCTATAGTTGTAATGCGTTTTGCAGCACAAATTCCACAGATGAATCGCTGAAGAAAGAAATCTCGAGATACCCTACGAGGAGACTTGACAACAGTATATAAAGAACAACCGTTCTTTGAGTTCAACAAAGTTGAACTCAATGAACGGGATGGACGTAGAGGGCACTCGAAAGTACTAGTAGTACATGAGCACGGAAAATACCCTCGTCATTTCCGACTGTCTCATCGAGCGGTGAATATTTGGAATCGTCTTCCAGTTGATGTCGTTGCGGTGCATACAATCAATGAATTTAAATCCAATATAAAGAACTGGATTCGAAATGAGAACGAATGGTGGTTGCTGCAGTACCCATGGTTCTTATATATATACTGAACGATTTTTTTGATTTTTTTCTTGTATTTATTTGTTTTTTTTATGTGAGCGGTCAAAACAGCCTTATGGCTATGACCTGTATTATAATAATTATAACCAAAACCGTCACATTTCAATTCAAATGACACGTACTCGCTAAAATCATCGTGACTTAATGGAATGGAATCAAGCTTATCTACGCTACATGCAGTAAGCTGAGACAAGTATGCAGATGTGGGAGCGTCAATAGAAGAATTCGCACGGTTGGAACACCTGCTACCAGGAAGACAATCGACACAGAGTTTGCCGGACTTTGCACACAAACAGCTTTTGCAAACAGCATTTCGACCATTACATTGGCAACAATGAGAAGCAGACATTTTTCTTTTGTAATTAGCTTGAAAAATGATTGCTGCTTGACACTCGTTGCTCGAAGGTTGTCGTAAGATTGTTTGTATTTACTTTAGATTGTAATTTGTGTATGTTATTTTATCTCAAACTTTTTTTAAGCTCTCAAACTTTTATTTTAATAATAATAATAATGAAGAGTGGTCCCGCTTCATCATCGGGTGCCCCCTACGTCTTTCGACAACGCGATCTTGTAAAAAAAGGATTTATTTTAACGTGGCAAATGCGTGCCAGCGCACGCTTACATGACCACAAAAAAACAAGACTGTGAATCAGGTGTCGAGAAGGTGTGAACGGAGGAGGTGTTTGAATGTGATAAAGGAGGGAGCGCGGCGGACGTCGAGAGGGAGTTGATTCCAGGCGAGTGAGGCGGCGACGAGGAAGGATCGGAGACCGTAGTTGTTGGAGTAATTAGGAACGTGGAGTAAGAGGGTATGACAGGAACGAAGCGATAGCGAGGTGGGGCGAGTATCGTCTAAGAAAGGAAGGTTGATGAACGATGGGGAGCCGACAGCGATGAGACGAAAGGTAACGAGAAGAAGGCGGAGTTTGATGCGGATGTGGATGGTGGGCCAGGAGAGTTGGGCAAAATATGTGGATGTGTGGTCAAAGCGACGGAGACGAAAGAGCACTCGAACGGCGGTGTTGATTATTCGTTGTAGGGGTAGGATGATGGATTTTGGAGAATTGGCGAAAAGGCTAAGGCAGTAATCGATTTTAGGGAAAAGAAGCGATGAAAGAAGATACATACAAGAACGGAAGTCGATAAGGGGGCGGATACGGCGGATGTCACGAAGAATTAAGTTAGACGAGCGGACCTTGTCACGGACGAAGGGTTTAAGGGAAAGGTGATCATCGAAATGGAAGCCTAAGAAAGTGAGATTGTGGACTATAGGGATGATCGATGAGGCAAAAGATACAATGGGAGGAGATATGCTTGGTTTACGGGGAAGGATCCACATTATTTTGGACTTTTCGGCGTTTAGAACGAGATGGAGATTGGAGAGACGTTTGTAGATAGAAGAAAGACAGTTGGAGGCAGAAATGCCGATATCGTGTATGCGATGTGCGGGTGCATGAGCATAGATTAGAATGTCATCGGCGTATTGCATGACGTTAAAGGAGTAAGGTTTGATAAATGGAGAGAGATCGCCAAGCAAAAGAGAGAAAAGCAGGGGACCTAGGACTGAACCTTGTGGGACCCCGCAAAAAATAGGGATGGGAGGGGAGGATGATGAATTAGAACAGACGCGAAAGGAACGGTCGGATAGATATGATGCGAACCATGCTACGGAGGAGGAAGAAAAGCCGTAATCATAACGAAGGCGAGAAAGGAGGACGGAGTGGTCGACAATGTCGAATGCGGAGGAGAGGTCGAGGGAGATGAGAACACTATATAGAGCCTTGTCTCGAGAAATGAGTAAGTCGTTGTACACTTTTATGCATGCGATTTCTGTCGAGTGATTAGAGCGGAAAGCGGATTGGAAAGGAGGGTACAGATTGGATGAGGAGAGATAAGCGTTGATTTGTATTAAGATGAGGCGTTCTAAGAGCTTTGAAAGAGTAGGGAGTAGTGAAATGGGGCGATAGCTAGAAGGAAGGGAGTGGTCGAGCGATTGTTTCTTAAGGAGGGGACGAACGATTGCGGATTTCCAGTGTAAAGGAAGATACAACTGCGGATGGACGAGTTAAACAAGGTTGTGAGAAATGGGGATATCGATGAGCATATAGATTTTAATATGTGAGTAGGCAGGGGATTGGCAGGTGAGGTTTTGTTGGGCAAGGACATGAGGACAGATGATACTTCTGTAGGTGAGACAGGGAGAAGATGAAAGAGTTCCGGAAGGATGAGGCTAGGCGGGGCAGAGTGGGATAGGATGGAGACCGGGGTGTGAGAGAGCAACGTGGATACTTTAGTCTGGAGAAATGACGAATAATCATTGCCATTGATGTTGCACGGCGAAGAGGAGCGAGCAAGGATTGAGTTAAAAGTATGCCAGAGAGTCTTAGAGTTGAATGAAGTGATGATTTTATGCTGCCAGAAGGAGTTGCATTTGGTACGTAGTAGGTTGAGATGAGACCGGCGAAGAGCAAGATAGGAATCACGGAAAGACGGAGTGATCGAGCGGAAATCGCGTCTGAGAGAGCGGTGATAGACTCGAAAAGCATGGCGGAGTCGACGCTTTGAGAGTAGGCATTGGATGTCAAACCATGGGGCACGGTGCAAGCGACGGTGTGGGTGAGATTTGAAGGGCAAGAGAATATCGAGAGTGGATTTGAGTTCAGAATCGAAAAGAAAGGCGAGATCGTGAGGAGATGAATATGTTATTGTGGGTAATGATAGAGACGACTTGAGTAAGGCAGAGCGGAGAAGGAAGAGGTCAAGATTTCTCCAAGGGCGACTTAGGATTGTAGGTGTGTGAGGAGGGGTGTGGTTGGGAGCGAGATCAAGGGTGATAAGAAAGTGATCGGATAGACCAGGATCAGAGATGGACAGTGAGGTGTGGGCAGCAAAATGATCGGGGACAGCGATGATGTCGAGTGCCCCGCCAAGTATATGTGTGGGGGCAGTGGAGATTAGTTTGTAATTGTAGTTGGATAGAATGTTGATGAAGCGGATGGAATCTGTGGAAGAGGGGCGGTCTAGGCGGATATTGAAGTCGCCTAGAACGAGTGAAGGGATTGAGGACAAAGAACAATGAGAAAGGAGGTCAGCGAGTTTTTTACTTGTGGCTTTGATGTGTACTTACAGAGAAGTCAATAGAGAGTGCATGCTCGAGGTTTGAACCCCGTACATAGAGTTTGCAATGCACACGCCTCCACCATTCGGCCACGCGGGATAATAATAATGCAGCGTTTTTATTTTCCCGTTAACGCCTGTCGGCTTTGGGTAACACAAAAGCCCTTAAACAGAAACAGTAGCATAGTAACAGAAACAGTACCATAGTAATCAAAATAATCAAACAAAATAAATAAAGTGAGGTAGCCAGCATTGCGTATAAAAACTGTAATGTTAGTACAATGAAATGCATAAGCTAATCACAAGTACAACTGACCCTTGTCAATAAGTTTTAATGGCAAAGAGGATAAGTATGGATACTTAAAAACATGTAGCAGAGAAGAGCAAGATAATGAGCAAAATCGACAATAACAGCTGGAAGTGCGAGAGTGGAAAGGAAGCCGAATAATGCAAAATTTTGAATGATAGCCATCTAATGATAGACGCCAGATAAGCGGACGTTTGTGATACTTTGGGTTCCTCCAATTTGATTGTGTGTAAACGGGGGAACATAATATATCAGGATCTAATCTACTGACTTTGGAATCAAAGAGATATCGGTTTTCTAAATAAGCATATGTCGAGTCAAGATGTAAATCATTTAATATTTTTACTGACAAGGGTGTTGATCTACTAAGGACGGCCACAGCCGTAGAGGAAGCTTTGGGCGAGACCCCTACCACTCACTTTAGGAATCGCCAGAAACATTTGTCAATTATCTGAAAATCCGTTGGTAACAAATCGGTCCAGAAACATTTAATTCCATAACTCAAAATAGGTAGCAGCAATTTGTTAAAGTAACTAACCGCACCCTCAAACGAAAGTAATCCAAGTTTAGAAGCAGCATTCGTAGATTTCAATACTTTTGCAGATTGTTTCAATAGATGCGCTTTGAATGACCATCGCGAGCTAAGCAAAAATCCAAGATACTTATATGTTGGCACGAACTCTAAAATATTGTCCTTGATATACAGCACGTCATCAGGACGACAAGGTCCACCTTTTCTGAATTTAATAATTTTGGATTTTTCTGTATTAATAATGAGTCCATTAGTTTCGCAATAATTTAACAGAGCTGAAATCGCCAATTGAGCGTTATCCTTATTTAATGTTATCAAGGCTAAATCATCCGCATACAATATAGTTGTAACATCTGATACTGATGAACGAATAAAATTTGGAAGGTCCAACAAAAAAGAGAATAATAACGGGCTAAGCGGATCTCCCTGTTGTACTCCACGACTGGTGGTAAATACTTCGGAGTAATTCACGCCGTCAAAAATTCGTAATGAACTAGGCGCTAGGATCCTTTCGAGAAGTAATAGAAAATCACCATGAGCATTCACTTCTTTATGAAGCTTTGACAAAAGCATCGCTCTATCTATAGAATCAAATGCCTTAGCAAAATCGATAAACACCGCGTACAAGGATGAGTGCTGACGTATAGTATCCAGAACCTTTGACCTTAGAATTTGAAGAGCACTCTGTGTCGAATAACCTCTACGGAACCCATGTTGTTCAGATGGTAACAAATCACTGCGAAACCGAAGCAAACGCAACGCCATTAAATTCGATAAAACTTTATATTCATGATTAAGTAGCGCTATTCCCCTGTACGAGTCTTTACACGAAGGGTCCCCTGAACCCTTGTAGATTACTTTGATTATGCCATCACGTTAACCAAGTGGGATAGGGTGGCCTCTAAGTATAGCATTGAAGAAAAATAGCCAATAGTCCGAAACTAAGCCGAAGGTCTGTCTCATGTGTTCTACACACAATTGGTCTATTCCCGCTGCTTTACAGGAGGACATCTTGAATAGACATAACTCAATTTCGTCTAAGTCAAAACTAAGATTATATGATTTTGGTCAATTAGATGGCAATAAAGAACACAATCTTTAGAATTAAAAGACGAAAGATTAGTTGAAGCTAGAATATTCACAAAATGTTGACGCCACTGTTCTAAAGGAATCCGAGAAGCAAGTTTACATGATCTAGAGTGTAAAAGCCACGGAGCATTCTCTGCTCTGGAAAGCAGTCTTCGCTCTTTTGCTAATAAGTTCTCCAACTTAAACTTTTTCACACCATTCAAATAAAGCCTACGTAAGTATACGAAATCTGAGTTGGAGAGTGCAAATTCATTTGACTTGTAGAAAGAAAGTAGAAGTTTCTGCAATCGTCTCAAATTATCCGGCATTCTAAACGAACTACGAGAAACGGGATTTTTAATCTCACATGAAGATAAAAGTGTGTTGCAAAGTAAAGAGTAACTGTGAGAAATGTGTCCCTTACTCAAAAGACGCTTAGAATTCTCCAAATTATAGAGGTCAAGAGCTTCAAATGAGATTTTCCTACTGACGGCTTGAACAGATTGGTAAGTACTACGGTTTGTCACAAACCCTCTAGAATACATATTACTGGCTTATGTTTGCGACGTAGCGCCCAAGGAGAATGAAAATCTAGACGCACGTTCTGTATCCCAAAATTTGCAAAGATTAAATCAAGACAACTTCTAGATTGCCCAAATTCATATGTCCAGCCTTCAATGGGAGCAAAAAGGGTTAAATCGTGAGATACAAAGAACTTTTTCAATAAATCAAGTTTTTGAGCGGAGCGACTAAGATTGGCGTTAAAGTCACCAGCAATAACGATAGGTTTATGATATGAAACATCTACAAGAAGTTCAGACAACTCACCGATAATATCACATGCATTCAAGGAAGGACTGAAATAACAAGCAATTATTACCAAATTTGACGAATTAAGATAAATCGCGTTTTCCGTAGTCTTAAAAGACCAATCTCTCAACAGTCTATTGACGGCCAAAAATACACCTCCACGCGGTCGACCGCGATCGCCTAGAGTAGCTAAAATTTCAAAAGTATAAAATGAGTTTAATGTAATAGGAGAGGTAGCGAAAGTTTCCAAAAGTACTATGATGCCAAAAGATAAAAGGTAATCACTAAATCCTTCTTTTAAAAGTGTTTCTATACCTTCTACATTAAACAGCAGAAAACGACGTAGGTCAATAAAATCGGATTCAGACTCTACAAATGGAGAATTTGGTTTTAGTCATATTGAAGAGTCTGCTACCGACACTATTCCTACCTCACTATAAGAAGTATTATCAATCAGAGGACTCATTTTTTCCAGTCGAACGATACGATTGTTTCTAATAACATAGTGCTCAGACGGATGTTTAGTTCTTGTATCCTTAAGTTGGGCAACAAGTGCTTTGCGGGCACATTGTTCGGCAGGCGAGAGATCAGCCTGTACAAACACCTGCTTGTAATCATCACTCTTTTTTAGGAGCTTACTGTTTCTAAGGATCGAAGCTGAAATAAACTCGTTAGTAGTAAGAAGGAGCCATGACTCCTAACATGTTAAAGTCGGTGACTTTAACATTCGTCTTGATTGCCCGGCTGACTTTGACTCTATCACTTAAACTAATCTTTTTTCTGATTTTAAATATAAATTCCTTTCAACAAGCCCAACTTATATTCTCGGCGGTGCTCTCGACATCATTGCTGTTCCTAACTGTTTCAATGACTATACCTCCTTGTCAATTACTGATCCTGGTTTGTCCGATCATTTCCTTGTCACTCTTACTCTTACTCGTCCCCATCCTCCTTCTCCGGCCTTTACCATTATCTACACCAAGTCGACCCTGGAAGCTTATCGATATCCCTATTCTCTGCACAGCCTTACACAATTCTTCACTCTTTTCACTTCCTCTTAACTATCTCTCTCCCGATGATCTCTGCATTCTGTTCGATTCTGAACTTACGTCGATCCTGAATAACCTTCTGCCTAGTCGACTTCGGCGTTCCCAGCACTTGCGCCATGCTCCCTGGTTCGATTCTAGCTGTAGTCTTTCTAAGCGTCGACTCCGTCACTCTTTTCGTATGTATAAACGCTTTCTTAAACGTTCTCCCAACACACTCACTCCAAATCTTCGTGATTCCTACTTTTCTCTACGCCGTTCACATCTTATTCTTATACGTATTAAACGTACTCTCTTTTAGCAAAATCAACTCGAGTCATCTTCCAACTCTAAATCTCATTGGAAAATCTTAAACTCAATTCTTTCACGATCATCTACCCCTTGTAATATAAATCCTGATGAATTTTCTTCTTATCTACAAACTAAGCTATCTAATTTACTTTCCCTACTACCCATAGCCCCCTTGTACCCTCTCTTCTCTTTAAATACTTTCCTCCCAGAGTTTTTCCACCTTCTTCCCGTTTTTGTCTGATGAAGTTTATGTCTGATAAAGTTTTTGTCTGATGAGAAATCTGATAGCATAGCAGTTCCTCCTGATGACCACTAATTCTTATTCTTATACAACGTCTGTTATTTATTAGTCAATTCATAAAAATGACGTTTATTTTAAATTTAAATTTTTTATTTTAACTTGATTTAAATTATAGAAAATCTAAAAACAATTATTAATTTTATTATTTAATCATTAAATTTTAATTTAGCATTATTATGTTTTGTTTAGTTGATAATTATATTAAATACGTAGACTCAGTTAGCTGATTTGATTCTCCGGTTCTGCTGTCATCACCTAATAAAACCTCTTCTTTCGACCCAATTCTCACTCACTTGCTGAAAAATATCGGCTCCTCTATCTCACCCTTCCTAACCACATTGTTCAACTCGTCCATCCGTAGCTGTACATTTCCTTCCATCTGGAAATGCGCCACTGTTCGTCCTATCATCAAAAAGCAATCTCTCGACTCTTCACTACCATCTTCGTACCGTCCTATCTCAGTCCTCCCAACCCTCTCTAAACTCCTTGAGCGTCTCGTTCTCAAGCAAGTTAATACATATATATTTTCCTCCAACTTATTTCCTCCCTTCCAAGTTGCTTTTTTTCTCTAATTACTCTACTGAAATTGCTTGCCTTAAAGCTTATAACGACTTACTCATATCGCGAGATCATAAATTATGTGGTATAATAGTTTCTCTTGATCTATCATCTGCTTTTGGCATCGTCGATTACTCGATTCTTCTTCATCGCCTTCGTCATGATTATGGCTTCTCTTTACCCACTGTATCATGGTTTTATTCATATTTATCAAACCGTACATTTCGCGTCTATTCTAACTCTTCTCTCTCCCATCCTTATCCATCCCGTCCGGTGTTCCACAAGGCTCCGTAATAGGCCCTATGCTTTTCTTTCTTCTTCTGCGTGATTTGTCTCTGGTTTCTCATACATTTAACTTCTATGTTATGCAATATGCTGACGACATTCTCATCTATGCTCATGCACCTGTTTATTGTATTCACGATCTTAGTGTTTCTGCTTCCGACTGTCTTGTCTCAATTTCCAATCATCTTTCTTCCCTTCACCTTTCTCTGACTCCTGATAAATCTAAAATTATGTGGATCCTACCTCGACGCCTCGTCTTAGAATTTCCCTCCGTATCATTAAATTCTACAAATATTCCTACCGTTGACAATCTCGTTTTCCTAGTCTTCCATTTCGACAACAGACTTTCACTTAAACCTTTCGTTAGAGATAAAGTACGCTCATCTACCTTGATTCTCCGCAGCATCAGTCAAATTCGTAGATTGATCGATTTCCCTTAATGTATGACTCTTATATCTTCTCTTATTTTCTTAAGACTTGATTACTTTGTGAGTCTATGTTCCAACTAACCTAAATCCTCTCTTCTTCCTTTACAATGCATCATAAACGCAGTCGTTCGAGCTCTTCTTCGTCTTCGTCTTTTTGATCATACATCCCACCAACTTGTTTCTCTCGATTGGCCTACCGTTTATTGTCGTGTTCAAATTCTTCTTATCATTGCTTTTCGCCTTATAACTTTGCATACCCCTTCATTTCTCGACCTTCCTTTTCTCGACAATTCTCGTCCTGTGTACTGTGCTCTGCGTTACTGTAATTCCCTTCTTTTACATGTCCCAAACTACTCTACCTCTTTTGGCTTCCGCTCCTTCCTGGTGGCTGCTCCTCTATCGTGGAATCATCTGCCTATTCATATACGCCAATCAACTTCCCTGCAGTGCTTCAAACGACAAATCCGATCCCATTTTAACAATTTATCTGCTTGACTTTTTCATGTTTGTTTGTGGACTTGTAAGCGTACAGCTTGTACGCATTTGCCTCATTAAATAAATTAGTATTATTATTGACGAAAGAGGATATGACTATATTTTATCTCCCTCCTCATATGGGCTGACTGTGAATCAAACATCCCTTTGTTGGCACTTGAGATAGACAGACCGAACACAAGTTGTCTCTTGGAATATGCATCACTAAAAGGGGCATCCAATTGGTTAATCACTCGGCCACTCGATGATTACGAACTTAATCTGACTACAACAGAGTTTTTTGGCGAAATGTCTGTGAGGTGCGGCCGAACCTTATCTAAGATGCCAAACAAATGTATATGCGGGGATGATTTTAATACTGTTCATGCATTGTCATGCAAGAGATGAGGTTTATTAATCATGCATCACAATGAGGTTCGCGATCTTGTATCAAAGGAACTCAGACGTGTGTTCCAGGATCGCCACTGAGCCAAGTCTATCTGGCGTTCCTGACGCAATAAGTTTCGAAAATGCTGCGACAACTCAAAGACCAGACGCGTGCTCTGATATCATGTGCAGCGGATTGATCGGTGATAGGATAGAGCGTACGTTTATTGACGCATGCATTTTTAGGAAAGGAGCTCCATCCTATATTTCGCGATCATCGGCTTCATGCTTCAAATATCATGAGCAACGAAAGCGAAGCAAGTACGAAGAAAGGATACGAAAAGTTGACCACAGCTCCTTCTGCCCTATGGTATTTGCGTCGACGGGTGTTGCATGCAGAGCAGGTCGACAGGTCTGAATTTTCCAGTGTAATAACGTGGCTCCGCATGAAAATTAGAATTGCTCTGGCCAGTTCGATATCACAATATTTCCGAGCACCGCGATCCAAACGCAATGCACCGGTACATTCGATCGTAGACATTGAAATGCAAATCGCACAGTAATCTTATTTTCTTTTTTGTAAATCAAATTAATATATTAACATTTTAATATTGGACTCATTTGCGGGTAACCTATGTTGTATTAAATAATGTTATATTAATAAGAATGTTATATTACTAAGGTTGTGGGCCTCTCGGCTTATGCAAAAGCCAAAAGTTTCAAAAAATATATGATCTCAAAAATAATCTATACTGTTGGTTTCATGGAAGGCAGACAAATAATTTTGCCATACTTAAAAAATAAAACATAATTTTGGTAAATTGTGTATTCAATTTTGTCATATCATTGACAAAATTGAATTTTATTTTGTTATTTTAAATTATTTTGAATTTTAATTTTGTTAATTTGGTTCACTTTAGAATTAAACGAGCTAAAACGCAAACACGACGAGTCCTGAAAATTAATTCAATATTAATTTAATATTAATTAATATTAATTGAATATTAATTCAATCAATTAATTTAATTAATCTTGTATGATATGGATTTATTTAAGGTTTTTGATGACTATTCATCAAACAGTAACCAACTGACATGACCCGAAGATAAAATATAATCATTCATGACTCACAGGCAAAGCTCCTTTAACTTTACTCAAGTTATTTTGTTCATGGGTAACAGCGCATCACACCTTCAGATAACTCAAATAGATTATTCACTATTTAAATTACTAGCTTTCTTCATTTGTTTTGTAGTTTTTCTAAAGATCTATTGCAGATAATTGTGCCTAGAACCGAATTTATTCCATATGACTGTTATTGGTAAACCTTCAGAATAGTGAAGAACATTTGTAAAGTGTAAAAACAAATTATACCGTACTACAGGTGAGTAAGATGCGTTTACAATAAATTTCATGCAAGTAAAATGAATTCAAATTGAAAATGAAGCAAAGAATAAAACATTGCCTCTTTAAAGGCAATCGTAAATATAGCGGTTGCATTGATAAATTTTTTGAAACTATAAGATAAAATCGAAATTAGAAATTTTAATTAACAAACGTAAAAAGTTCAAGTGAACGGTATTTTGGTAAAGTTTAACATCTGAAGAAATGAAGAAGGTAAATATTCATGCGATTTTTTGTTCATATAAGAATTGTGTTGTTTATGTGTTGTTTCTTCATTGTAGAAATTATTGTCCTTTAGTACTCTAGTTTATGGAAACTTCAAACTATCATCAACAATCTTGATGATGATAGCAGGAGCTATCGAAATATTGTATTTTTAAATAAAGAGAAATATTTTCTTCGTTACTTTAAAATAATCTAATATGAATAGAAACTAAGCAAATATAAGATAAATACACATAAAAATATATAATATAATATATCTTATATAATACGTCATATAATACTATAAAAGATATAATATAATTATATAGTATATTATATACAGTGTATATAATATACTAAAATGTATAGTACACATTAATACAAATATATACTATAATATTTTATCTTCTTTTTCTTTTGCCGTTTATCCCGTGTGGAAGCGGGGTCGGCTCTCATTAAACGCGTCATCCATATCGTAATGTTGTTGGCCAGATTCGGGTGCAATCGAGCAGCTTGCAAATCCTTGTTTACTGTGTCAAGCCATCGCTGCTTTCGTCTACCTTTCGGGCGTTTACCATATACTTGTATGTTCATACCTGCTTTAGCCATTGATTTTTCATTTGCACGCAGAGTGTGGCTGAACCACCGAAAACAGGCTTTTCGCATTTTGTCATTGATTGGCGCAATACCGTACCGCTATCGGACCTCATCGTTGCTCGCATGGTCGAGGCGAGTGACTCCACCTGTCCATCTCAGCATCTTAATCTCCATGACAGCGATGCGATCTTTGGCGCTCTTTGTAATTGGCCAGCACTCGGCAATATACAAAGCAGCAGAACAAATCACTTTCCGATATATTTTGTATTTGTTACTATCCTTCATACGTTGCTCGCACATAACCTCTGTCGTCGCACGCCACTTAATCCATGTAGCATTAATCCTCGCATTCACCTCAGCCCTAAGGTCACCGTCAGCCCAGAGTATCGATCCAAGATATTTGAAGCTTTCGGTCTGAATCAGGCTCATTCCATCTATACTAATTGTGCCGGTTTCATTCAGATCAGTCGTCATATACTCAGTCTTTCGGTGGTTCAAACGTAGACCATGCTGTGCTAATCGGTCACTTCAAAACTGAACTTGATTTTGGAGATCCGTCTTGTCGTTTAATGCCAAGAAAACGTCATCGGCGTATAATAGGGTGTATGGTGCCTGACGCTGTATCGTACTAGTGATTGAATCCATTGCGAGAATGAACATAATTGGGGAGAGGGCGCTTCTTTTATAAACTCCGACGGAGACTCAAAACGGCCTGGAAACTTCGACCGGGCTTCGTACTCTACTCTTCGAGTCGTGATAAAGGAGCTGGATACATCGAACTAGCCTTTCTAGGACATAATGCAAACGCGAAGCATGCCAAATAACACGGTCGAAGCGTTTCCAAATTGAGAAATGCAGCATGAAGGTTTTGCCTGTTTCTCGATGCTTTTCGAACAGGATTCGCGCTGCGTGTATGACGTCAAAAGTTCGCAATTCTTTAACGAAACCGACCTGGTTGATGCTACTTTTCGCGACACTACGCATCTGTCTATCAAGTATGCGTTTGAAGATATTTAAGGTGTGAGTCAGTAGTCTGATCGGGCGATAGTTGCAACAATTGGCTGGGCTATCCTCCCTTTTTGAGATTAGTATTGTTATTATATTATCCCAGTTGTTCGGTATCTCTTCCTCTTCGATGACTTGATTGAAGATATTTGTAACCAGTGAACATGATTCCAAAACCTACCCTTCCATATTTCGGATGAAATGTCATCTGGACATGCTGATTTCCCTGCCTTCATCTGTCTTATTGCTTCTTCGACTTCTGTAACGATTGGACGTATGGGATCGTGTACTGCTGGAGCTTGTGGGATCGGTTGGTGCGGAAACTCTTCAGTAGAAATTTCTTCGAAATATTCACGCCACCTTTCCAATACTGCTGGCCGGCTTACGATCATTATGCCGTCTTTATCATTGACATAATATAACCTTTCGATATCCTTGGTTTGCTTGTGTCTCCGTTTTACAAGTCGAAAGAAGTCTCATTTTCCATCGCTGGTATACAACTTTATGTATACCTTTCCATAGTGGATAGCTCGGGTAACAACGATAGCTTTCTTAACGTTTCGCTTGCCTTCGAGGTACTTTTGCCAAGCATTCAGAGATTTCTCGTCAATGAACTCGTGATACAATTGTTTCTTCTCACGTACCATTATTTTCACTTCGTCGGTCCAAAGCCAAGTATCTCGGTTGATGTAACGTTTACCAGGCTTAGTTATCCCCAGTATCTTACGGGCTGCATTGTGAATCGTATTTTGCAACCAATCATCCACTCTGTTCAAGTCAGGCATTTGCAGTTGCTTACCATCTCAGCATCCTTATCATGTAAGCACTTGTGATCACTTAATGCGATCCGGTCCGTTTCGCTTTTCATAGTGTTATTTGGATGGCTTTAACTTGAGGACTGCGACTACAGGTCTATGCTGTGTGGCGATGGTCTCATATGATATGACTTTAACGTGGGTCACAGAAGACATGCCCACTTCGCACTAGTATGAAGTCGATCTGTGATTTATTTTCACCGCTGTCATATGTTGGGAGCTGAGATTAACGATTTATAAACATCGGTTGATCATCACCGGTGTTCGTGATGATCAACTCGTTAGATCCGAAAATTCAATAATGCGATCACCATCTTTGTTTATACGGCCATAACCCTTTCCTCAGTGGCATTGACTTCCTTCATAAATTTGACCAACGTGACCGTTGAAGTATCCTGCAATCACCAGACAATCATCGATGGAAATGCTACGTGTATGATTGTCAAGCATCTCCCAGGAATCCTTCTCCGAGTCACTCCGGCCTGTTTGCGGCGCGTAAGCTGAAAAGACATGTGTTGTCCGATCGTCCGTGATAATAGTAATCTTCATCAGTCTATCGTCGTAGCAATTAACCTCTCGTACAGCATCACAAAATCTTTCCGAGATGGCGATGCCTACTCGGTTGCTGGTTTGCTTTTAGAGTAGTTTACTTGCGTCCTGGCGTCGTCCTTGCACCTGAAACCCTTGATAATTTCTCAGCGAAACCGGGCCATGTCCTGCCGCGTCGATTACGGTGAATTGTTCATTGAATTGAGGTAGCGACGATTTAAGTACGCCTCCTGATCGGCGTCTCGCAAGGAATGTCACCAGGAGGGTGTTTGCGTTAAGCTCATCCTGCAGTTGGCTTACTGCGAGGAGTTCCCAGGGGCACCACGAGGAGGAACGGACACACCCCCAGTACTATAATGTTTTATAATATTATTAATTTTCCATTAGGAAATTTTATAAATTTCCTAATGTATATATTATAATATAAAAACAATTTTATAATTTATCCTAATTTAGGAAACATTATTTAAATTTAGAATTTTTAAAATTTATTTAAATTTTACCCAAATAAACTTAAATTCATTAATTAATAAATTTATAAAAAAATAATATTGACCTGTGGACTGTGTTTTCAAATTCCACAATATTTTACCTCGCGGAAATATTGAAACTATTGATACAACAATTTTTCTGCTAATTTTCAATCAAGTTTGATATTTTTTATCATAATTGAAAATTATATATCAATCTTATTTGATTTTGTATTTTTAAATTTTAAATTATCCGAAACTGGATAATGTAGTAGTTCCTCCTGATGACCTCTAATCTTTATTATGATGCATCGTCTGCTATTAATTAGTAATTCATATAAATTTATTTTTATTTTAAATTTATTTTTTTTTATTTTTACTTGATATAAATTATATAAAATCCTTTATAATTATTTATTAATTATCTTGATTTTTAATTTATTTATAGTATAAAGTACGTAGACTCGGTTTTTTAATTTATAAAACTCAAAATCTTTATTTTAAGTCCTTTAAAACTTAAAATAAATTTAATTTTTGAAAGCCAAAATATGTAGACTCTGAAATCTAATCTGATTTGTTATTTTATTAAAATGCTTTTTGATTGCTTTTTGATTTTTTTTTCATTATTGTCTGTGATGCAATTGTACAAAACTTGCTTATTTAATTGACTGTAAAATCATCAATTAAATATAAATTGACAATTGAATTACATCAATTGTCAAAAATTATCGATAAAATAACAAATATATCTTTCACGTACAATTATTAACTTGTGACCAAATTCTTTAATTTTAAAACATTGATAATAGGATTTAAATTGAAATTTAATTTTCAATCAAGTTTCATATTTTTTATCAAAATTGAAAATTATACATCAAGCAACTATTAAAATATTAAAATACGTAAACTCAGTTATCAGTTATCCTCATGAACAGCTATGACTGTTATTCGACTAATTGACTTATTAATTAGTCAGATAATTGACTGAACAGCTAATTGACTTTTATTTTATATTTCAATTTTAAATTTTAACTTTATATAAACATAAATTGTATAAAATCTTATATAATTATTTATCTTCATTTTTAATTTATAAAATCCAAAATATTTATTTTAAGTCCTTGTAACCAAATTCTTCAATTTTAAAACATTATTAATACGATTTAAATTAAAGTTGGAATACGGTATAATTAACAGAAAGTACAGGAAATTAATTGCGTTGTAAATTAATGAAATAATATTTTTTGAAATATTAATCTCAAGGAATTTCAATACAGATTTATTTTTTACAAATCTATGATTTATTCGATTTCTGGCTTACTACACTATTTAATTTCAGTGAAAATTTTATATTACAAGGAACATTTAAGATTAAATATTTAGTGATTGCTAAAAGCACCTTACAGCGCTACATAAAGTCGAATAACAAATATACATCAACTGTTGTAAATATAGTTAGTAACCAAATATGCATTAAAAATGCATTAAAAGCTACACTCGTCTGAAGATTTGATCAAATTAAACTTGACGTAATCAAAAAGTCCTCTGAAATGCTGTGAAGCGTGGTCTATGAAAGAGAATATCGTTACCAAACACCGATTCCCAATTATTCGACATAAAGTCGAATAACAAATATACATCAACTGTTGATGTAACTGATAACATTTAAATTGAAGCTGGAATCCTATCTAATCATTACCTAATCCTTATTCTTGTACATTGTCTATTATTTATTAGTCAATTCATAATAATTGACTTTTATTTGTTCTACTAATTGACTCAGATTTGTTCTACTGACAAGTTTTTGACTAGTGTACTTTGTTTTCTCCGTAATATGACCTCAGTCAGAAATATTGAATATTATTGTTGAGAACACTCCTATTCCAATTGACAATAATAAAGAGCACGTATGAATGTTAGAATTTTATTTAAAAGCTACTGCCAATTTATTTAAAATTTATATCAAGTTAAAATTTAAAATCGAAATTTTTAATTGAAATGTATTCTTGACACGACATTATTATTTTCTAATTTTCAAGCAAGATTGATGAACTTTTTTTATAATATAGAATTATACATCAACAAAATATTATTAAAATATTAAATTTACAATTTATAAATCAACAAAATATTAAGCGAAATTTTTTATGGATTGATAATAAACAATATGCTTTGCATTAGATGAAGGATACAAAAAAGCCTAAATAATCAAATTTTATCAGAGGAAATACGTCATTAGCGCGTAGTTAACCGTATATATGTATATAATATATACATATAGCCGCATATATTTCGACCCCCTATTTCTCGACCCGTATTTATGCGGGTCGAGAAATAGGGTGTCGAAACCTGATAACATAGTAGTTCCTCATGATGACATCTAATCCTTATTCGATTACTTCGTCTTTTATTTATTAGTCAATTCATAAAAATTAACTTTTATTTTAAATTTCAATTTTAAACTTTAGCTTTATTAAATCTTTTATCATTTATTATAAATGATATATCATTTATTTATAATCTTTTATTATCTTCTCTATTTTTATAGAGAAGTCAATATTGAGTTCATGCTAAGGTTTGAACCCCTTACGTAGAGTTTGCACCACACGGGGCTTAACTTTAACTTGATATAAATATAAATTGTATAAAATCTCATATAATTATTTATTATTTATCTTTATTTTTATTTATATATATTTTAAGATACGTAGAGTAAGTTATCTGGTCTGATCTATATGCAAAAACCAATAATATATGCAATATTAAATTTATAATCGAAATAAAAATTGCCTGAATTAATAATTTACTCGATTCTCTAAGGATTATTGCTAAATAGACTCCAATATATTATCACACTAGATAATAAATTGACAACCTTGATCATTTTAGGGCCATATTTTCATCATGTTTTACCTGAAGGGCCGGGCTTATTTATTTGTGATCAAGCAAAAACAGCTTTATAAAATATAAAATAATGGGAATATTTATTTAAACTTGAACAAGACCAAGTTCGTCGAATTTTCTAGATGTTTGTTTGTTAATCTTGTACGAATAACAAACTATTTTTCTGACAAACGGGCCAGATTTGACCCGTGAACCGCCGATTGCCCATGTGTTCACTAAATTTTACTTTGGATTTACTTAAAGTAAATATTTAAACAATTCATTCCGTCTAGATTGATTTTATTTTGGAAATTGACAGCGTTTATTACAACCGATTCGGTTTATTATTGAAAGCCATCTAATTATGTTTTAAAAATTGTTATTATTTTATGTTATTGAATGACTTGAAACTAACAAGAATTAATATTCTACAATAAATATTTTTATATTTATAACATTTAAATTTAAATTTAAACTGTAATTGAGTTCAAATTGGGTTATTATCGGCTATTGTCTTCCCTCGATTATAAGACATAAAAACCGATTTTCACCCCATTTTTCAAAATGAAAAATAGGGAAAATCCCTTGAATATAAGACACCGCCCTATATTCTAATATAAGACAGTTTAATAAAAAAATACAGAATTAAGGTTTTAATAAACAAAAAACAGACTTAAGTTTTAAGATACAGTGAGTATCATCTTTTGTATCTTCATGTTCTCCAAAATTATATGTTTGATCTGCATTAACTGAAATGAGAGAATAAAAAAGCTTTATATTGAGCTTGTAAGTTCTAGCCGCTTCAAAGACACAAAATAGGGGTCATATTTTTGGTATAAAAGAACTAAAATCATTGTGTTTAATATATCTATTTGCCACTCTCCACATTCCTGTTTTATTAACTTCTACAAAAACATTTTGAGTGACATCTTTTGGTTTCTTCTTTAAATTTGAAAACAAAGAATGGCCAGCAATAAAATTGCCATCAGCTGAAATAACAGGGGTATATGCAAATCTAGCATTCGAGATGCTTGCTTTTAATGGTTTAACATTTGTTGATCCTTTAATTCAAAATATTTTGGTACTTGATCTAAATTAATTATATTCGTATTTTATATTATATATATTTTTTATATTCGTAATTATATTCGTAATTTTAGTCATATTTTTTATAATCGCTGTTGTGGATTCAATAAACGTTTTTGCTAAAACCTTAGCAGCATCAGATAATTTTCTGCATGTTTGAACACTTGAAACCAAACCAAATCTTCCTTTGAAATTTTGCAAATATCTGTTTGAACAATGAAACAAATCTAAGCAATAGATTTGTTTAAGTTAAACAAATTTGCATTGTATTCTTCCTTTTTTCCGAGCCAATTTTGTAACATTTTATAGGAGATTCCGTATTTTTCGACAATCTCAGTTTTGATTTGTTTATGATCGTCAGTATTTCGTGACTCATAGTCTCCAATTTGAATCTAAGTGTATAACGTTTCCTTCTACAAAAGTTTTTTCAGACATTATGGGTAAAAATGAATATTTTTATATTTCCATGATTATAAGAATATAAGGCACTGTCTAATATTCGAATATAAGAAGGTGGTGTCTTATATTCAAATATAGGACGGTATCTTATAACCGAGAGAAGACATTAGTTATTTGCTGTATGTAGTTGAACAGATAGTGGAGACAGTACATTCTTAAAGTTTCCTTAAAAGTTATGCAAAATCGAGATGAAAAAATCGTTATTAACTTTAAGTTAACTGATATTGCCCAATGTGTTGAGTTTCAACGTTTCCGCTGATTTGTATGTTATTGGAATAACATTATCTATGTCGGACGAAATCCCTTTGTGGTATCTTGAATAATTAGCAAAAATACAATGAAATAATTTATTAAAGATTCACCGGCACCGATTCAATGATCATATCAGTATTATATATAATAATACTGATCGTACCATGGCTCCGGCGGGGCTCGAACCCGCGACTTCCGCATTACTTCGCACTGCTTATAAGTACGATGCTCTAACCAACTGAGCTACGGAGCCTAGTATTAATTAGGCTCCCTAGAATATTATGGAGCCTAATATTAATAATATTAATATATATAATATTTACTCAGCACAGATGTGCTGAGTAAACAACGGTCCAGGATTTCTTACGAAATACGGCATTTATACTAAATGGTGTTGCTTGATAGACTGTACTTCGATTCATGACTTTCAGTCACCATGTCACTTCTAGACGACCAATGAGTACCCGGCAACACTCATCAGTAGAATGAAGTACTCACTGGCCGTTTCGGTTGCCTGTGTGACATTGTGAATAAAGGCGTTTCCGACACTTTGGCAGGTATAATAGTAGTGCACGGATGTGCTGAGTAAACAACGGTCCAGGATTTCTTACGAAATACGGCATTTATACTAAATGGTGTTGCTTGATAGACTGGACTATAACATTATATATATGTCGTCTAGAAGTGACATGGTGATGAAAGTCGTGAATCGAAGTCCAGTCTATCAAGCAACACCATTTAGTATATATATGTATATATAAAGGTTTTGAAGAAAACAAGACGCAAACTGGATTTTTATTTATTGAGCACAGGACACGCAACGTTTCGACACAAAGTCTTTATCACCGCTTGATAAAGACTTTGTGTCGAAACGTTGCGTGTCCTGTGCTCAATAAATAAAAATCCAGTTTGCGTCTTGTTTTCTTCAAAACCTTAATATTTAATGGAATCATTAAGTGATCCAAGACCACCGCTTTTATCAAATAACAATAATATATATAAGCGATCCATCTATACATATCGCTTGATAACATAATGAAGGAATTTTACGATCTTATTTTATTAAATTATTTAGTTATTTAAATTATTAAGTTATTGTATCAAACTTGGAATACGCTTTTAGTATGATTAACATGTATTTAGACTAAGTTTAACTTAAAATCTTACTATCTAGATACTTTTTTAAACCATTAACGGACCACAACATTAAATATAATACTCCAATTGTGATTTATTTAAAGTAACTTTAAAAGTAGAGACTAATACACGAAAAAGGAAAATAATGTCGGCGATTTACATTTGGATCAATGTGGATAGGATCATTTCAGGAAATAAAGCAGATCTTACTCTGAAATTAAATCCTTGAATGATAACTGAACAATGTTACTCGTATAGTAAAAATATAATATAAAATATATAGTTTCACTTAAGTGAAACTATCGAGTACGCGACTATTACTATCACGTAAATTATTAGTATTGAACCATTACTACCACGTAATGGTTGAATGGATAGCGACGAATGTTTACTATTGAAATTTTTTTAAATGTTTTTTATTTTCAGATTGAATAATCCTTGGTGAAGCCACGTGGCACCGAAATATTCGATCAAAACTGTATAAATAATGTTTCTTCGACGTATTTACAATCTATTTTGTTTTTATCCTATTCTAAAATTTATGATAAAACCGTGCGATATATTAATCAACGCATGCTAGAATCGAAAATTTTGGAAAATTAAATTGATATGAATTGCAGCATTTGTTCTCAAAATATGCTCAGAGATGTTACTCGCATAGTAAAAATATAATATAAAATATATAGTTTCACTTAAGTGATCTAATTTAATTTAGAGTACGCGAATATTAAAATCTATTCAATTAAACAAATGTTTTTCAAAAATGCAATGTAATTCAATCAGACGGTTTCTTTGTAAGGTTGCCGACAATATGGAGACAACATTATTATTAGCCGGTGACAAAAGATATTTTCGTTTTCTTCAAAGACGTTTTCGAAACATCAAATATGTAGCAGTCGTAATTATTCAAATATTGGTGCCGATAGGTAATTAATAATTTATTTTCGATTAATTTATATTGTGTAGGATTACTTTGGTAGTGAATTATTTATTTTCGATTAATTAGAAAACTAATTAATCGTTAATTAATTAAACTAATTAATTTAATTATCTAATTAAAGCTAATTAGACAATACATGATAAAATAAATGTTTTAATTTCTTATCTTCATTAGCTCCCAAATTTTTTAAAACCTTTGCTCGTTATTATTAAATTTCCATACAAATTCTTCTAAAAGCTCCGGTCTTTTATGAGTAGCAACACCTTTTCGTCTTTTTATCTCTAAATTAAAAGATTCTACTGCCTGTGTATTTACGCCAGTTTAATAAAGTACAAATTACAATTAGAAAACAATGAATACACGCATAAATAAAAGAAATAGTTAACCTCTTCGTATAATGTCCATAATCGATAGCGTTAGACTTCCTCCTCTTCGTTATCACTACTTTCGGATCAGAGGTAGAATTTCCCCCCCTAGGCGATCAGAGGTAAAATTTCCCCCCCTAGATCACTACGAACAGCTACTTTTTTTTCCTCCTAAACTATAAATAAAAAAAATTCAGATTTACCCCATGGATAACCTAGATCACTACGAACAGCTAATAATTAGCTCAACACAGCAAGATTTTATAGACCACTTGTTTGATTCAAGGTATTTAGTTCGGTCTATGAAATGCATTATCTGTGATACTTATATGAAGCTTAGTCTTTATAAACGTTCTATTGATGGATATGGTTGGAGGTGTTATATTTTCCTTAAACTCTTTTCCTTAAAGAGTTTTGTTTATTTTATAACAATCGTGAGAAATATCAGTATATAATTTTTGATTTAATAAAAGTTTAATATGATTAACGATTTTTATTTATTTATTTATTTTATTTATTTTTTTTAATTTATTTATGTATTTATTTTTTATTTTTTATTTTTTTATTTTTTATTTTTTTATTCATCAGAGGTAGAATTTTCCCCCCGGGGGGAAAATTCTACCTCTGATCCCTACTTTCAGATAGCGCCTGATCATCTAGAATATCTGAATCAACCGATCCACTGACAACTAGCCGGCCTTTTTCCGGTATCATCTGTTTGTTTATAGTGGGCGTGATTATTTGATCTGTTTCACAAAAGTCAGTTAATAATTCTGTTTCATAATTAAAACTTCCGTCCGATTCATGATTATCACTATTTGCGTTCGATAAACTGTCAGTTAATTCAGAATCAGATAATGTATGTACGTCATGTGTCATATAATCGACGGTCTGTTTACTAATTTCGGTTTCTGGCTGTGAGTTTATAGGTAAAGATTCAGGATCATCAGCGTCGTTATTATTTGATGAATTGTCACATTGTTGCAGAAAGGTGTCAAAATGTGGCTTAATTTTGCTTGAAAGACTTTGGGCTTTACTGTGATTGCAGAGCTCAATACTTTTAGTGTGAATTTTCCGTTTTCTTCTATAAGTACACAATCTCTGTTGGAACACAATTTATGAGTTCCTGTAAAAACTGACGTATCGACACTGGATCCTGGTATATTAGCTAGCGTGACAATTACTTCATTTGTATTGTTAAATTCAATGTATCCAGGAGCGGACTGATTAATTGACGATGGAAGAGAGTCAACTGCCAGATCGAGTGACTGGAAGGGGTTCATTCTTCGTGTGGGATTCTCCATTATGGGGTTAGCGATCTCGTAATACGGTCGGTTTAACATATCAATGCTAGATAATATAGCTTTTGAATTTCCTCTCATGAGTGCTATTGATATTCGTTGAAAGAGCCGTGCAGATGCGATGCTGTATGGTATAGATGATCGAATTGCTAAGTATCGGGCGATTCGTCTGATGATTTTCTCCCCTTCCATATTCCAGCCGCCGTAACACTCCAAGACTGCAGGTATTAAGTTATATCCCGCCTCAATCATTTTAGCACGGTACTTTCTATCTTTGACCAATGATGCGTACTGTGCAGCTGCGTAAGCAGGCACATAAGCTGACTGGCGAAGAAAAGATTTCTGTAGTGGATGTATTACCGCGAAGTCTATAGCATCTGAATGATCTCCGTAGATCAGAATATCGGCTGGCCGTTCTTGTAGATTTTGGACAAGGTTGCGAACCTCGCAACCCACATGCATTCCTGCTGATTGTGCCGCCTGGAGAACGACGTCACGAATTCCATTATGACGCATTCCTGGAAAACCACCGTAGTTGCAAGTTAGTGCATGGAAGCCCTCAGCATCTGCGTTTCGAAAACATCGACTACAACGGTAGTCACTTGGAGCAATTTGCAGGCCTAACCACATTCTTATAAGAATTGTAAATTCTTGGTCGGTAAGAGCTAGGCCGAGACTTCGATTTGGGGCGCATTGTAACCATGCGTTCGCATGTGGCTGTGATACCGCTATTAGTCTGGCCCTTGTCCTATCATCTCCAGTGTCTAATAGATTTTTACGCTTCTCTGAGTCAATTTTGAACGATATTTGATGTTGTATTGTGGATGAAGCCTGTGGTTCCACTTCTGCTCCGTGTAGCGCAAGTATTTCATTCGCGTTTACAAAGCCCGGAAATGTATTTGGATCCTGGTTCACAAACGCGGCCACTGTGCTGACGCTTGCTGCAAAGGCTGCCGCTCTGTGTTTGTTTGTACTCCTTAGGCCAAGACTACCCATTTTTAGTGGGAGCTCAACTTGAGATCGTGTTCGCGCTGACAGTTGTATTGAAGCGATGATTTCCATCGCCCGTATCACATCATTATCAAACTGCTTACAGAAAAGTTCGGTGCTTGCTGGATCTACATTCCTCATAAGGAATGCTATTCGTTGAGCGGAAGCACAGTGGCGCAATAGCAGGTAAGCCACATGAGCGTCCGGAAGCGACGCAACAAGCTCTGTGTCGTTTACTAGGTTTGGTAAGCTACTATTTATGAGATATGCTTCTAGTACAAACTCTTGCGAACCAATTGGGCATCCCAAAAGAGTGAAATTGCTGTCAGTCTTGGTATGTGGAGAGTGAGTCCATCCTGTCTGCGTTGAGATAATTGCTTCTATGTGGCCTATTAATTCGGTTTTTTGCCAATTCGTTGATAGTCCGATTTTTTCCAGCTCATTTGCAATCATGTTTAATGTGATAGCAACTGCCTTGGGTTCACCTTTAATTATTCCATCGTCTAAATACCACTTGTTAAAACCGATACCTGTAACCGAGTCGACTTTCCGAATAATCGGTTGGATTGCCAGTGCGAAAAGGAATGGGCCCAGAGGGTCCCCTTGTTGTACTCCTGCTGACGATGTAAGGCTTTTTGCTGCTCCAAATCGTAATTTTGATGGTTGACCGCTTCAGATTTTTCTAAAGTTTTGTATGGTTCGCGAGTTCGTACAAACTGGTTGGACTTATTTAAATCAAATTATGTTAGTTTTCTAAATAAATTGTTTGTCCTTCTAGCATTAAGGTAATAGCTCTCTTCCGTGTCGGATGATTAAAAATCGAACTAGACTGTTAAAACTAACTTTGAGATATTTTAATTATCCATTTCCTTGAATTTAGCAAATGTTAATTTATAGGAGGAAAATCAAACACGAAAAAGATTATTAATAACGTAAATTATTGCTAATAAAGTTGACCGCTTTAGATTTTTCTAAAGTTTTGCAACAGGTTCGCGAGTTCGTACCGACTGGTTGGACTTGGAATATTCTAATGAAAAAGAGTCCAGAAAACCTCAGATAAAACCTTAGTTTCATCTAATAGTTTCATCAATCGACCCTCATCCAAGGATAGAGAGATGTGGTTAACGGATATATGCAACTCGGGATTATAATCAAAATCTTTGATGATATCAATTACTATAATTGATTTAACTAATTAAATAATAAATTTAACTAATTAAAAAATGGATACAAACTACAATTCTAAAATATTTGTTATTAAATCAATATCGGATTTATAATTAAGCATCAATTTATTATTAAATAACTTGTATTTGCTAATAATGGAGGATTAATTAAGTAGGAAATCCACTAGATAACATACTTTTACGAATCATATCTTCTCTTCCCTTTTTCAGATAACTACTTGAACAAATTGCCTATCCAATTTGTTCTAACAAAAATCGTACAAGAGTAGCACAAGCTGAAATTTCACGTCATGGTTTACTTGATCAGTTTCTTTTTGTAATTGAACATATTTAATGAGTTGACTTCGTCGGAAGACGAAGAAGTACACCAAGGCGCATTTAAGCATCATGAAGATAGAAAGAGGACAAAATATGACTAGCGGATTGAAGTTATAAAAAACAACCGACAGACAAACAGACTCCGTAGAGTTGTTTATTATTTGTTGTTTATTTTTGTTCATTTTGTTGTTCATCGTGAATTCCAGTTTGATGTATTGATGAAAAAAGGTACAAGTCGTTTGAACTTCTGCGGTAATCTTCATTTAACTAGCAATTTTTATAATTCTTATAAAAATTGCTAATCAATTCTTATTAATACAAAACGTACAAAATTTAATCCAATAATTTTAGTTGTATATTTGATTATCATAATGAATTAAATTCATGGTGAAATAAAATATGTATTTATCACAATCTCACAATTAATTTTGTTTTTAATAATTTTGTTTATGCAAATAGTCATAATAAATTGATAATTAATAATAAACACGATATTGATTTTATGACTAATATTTTGCGATCGCGTTCCTAGGAGGGATTTTCACCGCACTCTTTTGAAAGAGACCTCGAGGTATACCTCGATACCGGTGGAGATATCAAATCTCGAAACTGGCCGAAGACTGCCTTGGGTTATCTGAAAGAGAACACTGGTCTGTAGCACAGGAGCGCGATGTATGGAGTAGTTTGGTTCGTGCACTGCCTCTACGAGACGACACACGGATTAGTGGTTGACAGGAAAAAATAATTATATTATTTATTTTTTCTTGTCAAGAAATTGTTGTTGTCATATCGAAAATCACGATATCTATTTTATTGACGGTGTCTATTAGGATGTCATTCGTATCGTAATAGTTCCACTGCCGACACATGCCGATTTGCTAACTTACCTGCCTTTTGGGATTGTTTGATTAGTATTCAAAATTCAATGTTCGGATACCGGAAGGGCTAATATACATATTAGCAATATATGTATTAGCATATTATAATAAGCACAAATGGCAGTATAACAGAGTTAAGCAAATATATAGACAAAATTATTAAACCTCTCGTTAAAGAGGTATCATCAAATATAGAATCCTCTGATAGGTTTATCCATGGACTAGAGTCTATTAAAAATCATGTTGACGACGAAATAATGTTAGCTACAATGGATGTTGAGTCGTTGTATACGTCTATCGATCATGAAGTTGGTATAAACGCTATACTTTACTGTATGAGAAACCGTGATTGACCCAACAATAAAATAAACTTCGTGTAGAGTGCAATTGAAATCGTTTTAAAAAAAAACAATATATTTGAATTCGATGGACAATTATATCAACAACAAAGAGGAAAAGCTATGGACACACCTATGGCACCATCATATGCAATATGTTCATGCACGTGTTTGAGCAGCAGATACTTGCGTCATTAAATAATCCACCTATATAATGCATCCGTTACATTGATGATATATTTTGTCTGTGTAAAAATCTAGAACATGCACAAGAAGTCCTTAATAAATTCAAGAGTACACGTCAATTGGGTTTTACAAGAGAGATTGATAGATTCTTATTGTTGTTGGATGTAACAATTTCTATAAGAAGACGACAGATTGAGACTTGCTTGTATAGGAAGGAAACACATAAAATATCATGCATTTTTGCATGATATCAACCATGCAAAAATCCCTTTTTCGTGGTCTATATTTGTGTGTATAGATTCAACATAATACATAACAAGCTTCATACTATCACTGATAACATCATTTGATACGTATAATTTTCGGAGAAAATCATCCGTACTCTCTATGTATGAATGCACATATTTTAAAAGTGGTTTCAAAATACAGTGTAGATATTTTGATAATTTTTCAGTCACACATCCACAATTACTTACGATTGGCCTTCTATTTGTTGGTATTATTCCTTTGTGGATCTTAGGTAATAGATATAACTTACCAACCTTCGGATTTTCTGAAAGTAAATTATTGATTATAGTCGGATCATCTATTTGAGATGTTATGTCATTGCAGACTTTCAAGAACATGTCTGACAATGATTCCCTTGATATAACTTCATAATTGTTCGTTATCAATTGCCATAACATATGCCATATGCCTTGAACATATTCTTCTTTATCCCAAATCACAAAGTGATTACTATTGTCCGCTTTTTTAATTATTATATCATTTATATTTTTCAATTCTCGTAATACAATTGCGTGTTTTTTAGAAAACTTTCTTGTAAATTTTGAATATGGTGGCCTTACTAAGAATTTATTTGATTCTGGCATAGAAATCAATTGCGAATTTATAATTCTTTTTAAATTATGATCGGGAACTTGTTGAGCCAAACTCTTAATTGATTTTGTGAGATCAAATCTCGAAAATTCACGCTAAGCTTGTCGAAAATTCAAACCCATATCCAAAACTTGTAGTTAATCATTTGTAAAAGATCTTTCTGTTAAATTCGTTACATTATACTCTTTACTTTTAGACAATATTCGTCTTTTTCTTTTAAAATGTTGATTTGGGTGCCATTCCAAATTGGACAGCTCCAACGAGTTTACTTTCCTTATTAATTGCCAAGATAACTTTCTGGCTTTCTTGTTTAACGAGTCTGCAATGACATTACATCTCAAATTGATGATCATCAATAATTTACTTTCAGAAAATCCGAAGGTTGGTAAGTTATATCTATTACCTAAGATCCACAAAGAGATAATACCAACAAATGGAAGGCCAATCGTAAGTAATTGTGGATGTGTGACTGAAAAATTATCAAAATATCTACACTGTATTTTGAAACCACTTTTAAAATATGTGCATTCATACATAGAGAGTACGGATGATTTTCTCCGAAAATTATACGTATCAAATGATGTTATCAGTGATAGTATGAAGCTTGTTATGTATGATGTTGAATCTCTATACACAAATATAGACCACGAAAAAGGGATTTTTGCATGTCAATATTTTATGGAATTAGATGGATGGTCAGTTAGTCAAATTCATAGGATTTCGACACTTTTGGAGATTGTCCTCAAAAACAATTATTTCAAATTTAATCAGACTGTAAATCATCATTTACGTGGAACAGCCATGGGAACATCCGTATCGCCTATATATGCTATATTGTTTCTTGGGTATGCGGAAGAAATATTGAGAAAGAAACAAATAACACAACCAACATTTTGGTTTAGGTATATCGACGATATTTGTGTTGGATGGGAAGGAAAGGATACGGAACTAGTAGATTATATGTCAAAATTCGAAATGTTAGCAGGAGTATGCTTAACAATGAATAAAAGAATTATGGAAAGAGCTGCAATTTTCTTGATGTACGATTAGACATTGCAGATCATTATTTTCATACAAGCGTTTACCAAAACGATTCATGAGTACCAATGTTTCTACACGCAAAATCGTGCACGCCTCCGAACTTAAAAAGAAACAGTATTTTCAATGAGGCTCAAAAAATCTGTAAAATCTGTAATGGATAGATGGTCGGGAGAAAAATCTAACAAATTTTTACAAAATATTGTTGAACCGAGGTTATCGACACGACGAAGTATAAAAACTTTTTGAAAAAGCACGTCATATAAATCTAACAAATCTCTTGGCAAAGAAACCAAAAAGTGATTTGAAAGATAAAATTTATTATTTCAGATATCATTTGAAACGTTACAATAAAAGTAAGTATACTATCTTGTGTTTATTTCAAACACAATCATAATATACATAGATATATTCCATATATTTCTGTATATTCTATATATTCTATATATATTCTTGATTTGTGTAACGATTTATATGTATAATCTTAAGGTTTCGTTTGAATCGGTATTGTTCGAGATTGCGAATAGCAATTATTTCCGTATCTTTGGGTAGGTGTTTGAATCGAGCATATTCTTCAGCCTGCAAACTCTCGTCACTCCTACACGGTCATTTGATAGCTGGCAGTCATCGTCAGTAAGTGAACTATCACACGCCGTTTCGGCTGCCTCTGTGACATTGCGAAAATGCTTTTCCGACATCTAGCTTAAATTGTTGGTGGCGTTAGCCCTTAAATCTCACAATTTAGAATGCATACCATCATTAACAACCAGATGATTAAATCAGAAACCGAGTAAACTTTCTATGTGATCTTTAGGTTTTGTTTGAATCGATTTTGCTCGTGTTGAATACAAATTTATTAAAAAAGGCTTTAAAAGCCAAGTGTAATTCACGTTTCGAAAAAAAGTGCATTAAACAGAGCTTTTAAAGCCTTTTTCAATAAATTTGTATCCAACGAATTTTTTCCACAATTATTATCAATTTGAATCCGTTTGAGATATGGATCAAAGGCGACGATTAACAAATCATTCTAATGATTTTGATTCTAATACATATAAATGACTGGTCTTACGAGGATCTCGACCAAATGTATCAACCAAATGTATCCTATATATGGTCTAATATAAAAGATACTTAAAAAATTCAGTTTTCTGTCATATCACTTCTTGGATCCCAATCACACATCATTTGATCACTCATTCTAACCTTAATTTTTTCTGATTGTCGTTATATTCTACTTAAGATATCACAATGTTAAACCTATTTTATTTTGTTTTCTTCGTTTAGCTTTGAAAATGTCAGCTTGTCAAAATCTAATTCAAAAGTCAAATAATTGCTCTATTTCTAGTTTCAAAATAGTTTTTTTTCTAATTTAGGAAATTGTTTACTGATTGTTTCGATCAGCTTATCTGATTTATCCAGTAATTAATGGTTTGTTTGCTTTTAAATCACAATTTGAGTGTTAAATTTTGGGCACAATTAAAGAATAACAGATACGCTGATAAAATCGTTTAGAAAAATAATTTTATGCCTATTTAAAGTTAATGCTTACTACTTTAATTGTATTTACTATATTAAGCCAATAAAAGCTACTTTAGTTTTTCTTGGCAATTTGATTGACTTTATTGTTTCGATGTCTCAACAAGAGAGTCGTTCCGTCGATACTGAATATGCTTGATATCTAAGCTAAGTTAGCTTATAATTAACTAGGCGAGCCTACGGCGACGAACTCTTGGAAACATTGGTTTGCTACTTTTAAAGAGTTTTTACGGCACAGCCTTAGTAACTTAGTTTAAAATATACATATATTAATCTGGATAAATTTGAATAAAAATTGAATAAAAATTATTAGAATTAAATACACATATATCATCAATGTATCGAAACATATATTTCATATATTTATATTGTTTAGATTTAGTTTTTACACAGTTATGAACAAATTTATATTCTATAAAGCTTAAAAACAAGTCAGCTATAATTGGGCTACTATTACCACCCATTGGAACACCTTTTACTTGTCTAAATATAGATGTCCCTACTTTTAAATAATTTTGATTTATCAAAATATTTAAGGATTCTATTAATTCAATTTTATCCATATATTTATATTTATTTGATGGTTTAATTTTTGTTAGATAGGCGTTATAATTAAATTAACATATATATGTATATCTTTTTCCGAATATAAGATTAATTAATTTTACTAACGCTTCTTTAATATCTACTAAATCTAGATTTGTATAAAGCGTACTAAAATCGTATGTATTTATATTTTGAAAATTTATTCCTTTTTTCTGTTCTAAAAATTCTTTTGTAGAATTAATGCTGAAATAGTAAACTTAATAAAAAAGGATGGCGGGATTCGCATAATCGCAATTGGGAGCACACTCCGTCGAATTGCTGCTAAGATACTGTGTATAAGGATATCACAAAAAGTAGGTGATCACCTTCGTCCATACCAACTAGGGTGTTGTACACCATGCGGAGCAGAAGCGATTGTTCACGCAGTTCGATCATTCATAAAATACTGCCAACAACCCACAGTTGTTCTAGAAATAGACTTTCAAAATGCTTATAACACCATAGATCGGGGTGCTCTTCTCGAAGCAGTAAACGAACACGTCCCAGAAGCATTTCCATATTTCCAAACTGCCTACGGCTTTCATACACCTCTGGTTTATGAAGATCGAATCATTTGGTCAAAAGCAGGCGTTCAACACGGCGATCCCCTTGGTCCAATTGATTTTGCTCTAGCAGTAAATCTTATTTCACACTCCCTTCAATCCACTTTAACGCGTGGTACTTGGACGACTCAACGCTTGGAGGAGATTCATCTGCTGTGCTGCACGATTTGGAGACGATTTTGGCATCAGCTAACCGAATAGGTCTGGA
Source organism: Pomphorhynchus laevis (assembly GCA_012934845.2). NCBI lineage: Eukaryota > Metazoa > Acanthocephala > Palaeacanthocephala > Echinorhynchida > Pomphorhynchidae > Pomphorhynchus > Pomphorhynchus laevis. Next base: position 97,810 of record WNNJ02002063.1, read on the forward strand.
GTTCAATGCAGGAAAATGTGAGCTCATGTTCCTGAATATGGGGGAACATGTAATCGAACAGATGACTACTACCTTTTCATCCGTAGCCCCAAACATAAAAGTGGTGGTCGTGGAAAATTTGCAAATCCTTGGAAGCGTTGTCTTTGAAGAGAATTCACAGAAAGATTTGGCTCAGAGCGAGGAGAAATTGGTATCAATCTGCACTAGGGTTTGCGAGCTTCGTGCTCACGAGGTCCTTTTCCTTGTAAAGAACTGTCTTTACATGCCACGACTGCTTTATAAGTTCCGTACAACTCCTTGTTTCAACATGTACGCGGAACTCTATAAGCTCGATGTTGTACTGAAAAAATATTTATCCCACATCACAAATTGCGCGATAACGAACGATTCTTGGCGTCAAGCTTCATTACTTGTGACGTTCGGAGGTTTTGGGATCCGCAGTTCAGCGGACATTGCTCTTCCGGCTTTTTTATCGCCTGTAGTGGCAACGAAAGACTGCGTCAACATTCTTTTACATAACTCTACACATTGACCACATTTTGACGCTGGCTACTCAACTTGGTTGGTCAAAATGGGTCTCAGTGAGGCACCATCTAATAGCCATAAACAATCCGCCTGGGACACTTCCCTCGTTAAACGAGCTCATGAATCTTTAATTGAAGGTTCGGAAGACGAGGCATCTCGCGTGTGAATTATGGCGGTCTCGACAAGTGAGACTGGTGTTTGGCTAAACACAGCTCCGATTGGTTCCCTGGGAACTTTGCTCGATGACGAGGTTGTGAGATTTAGCATTCCCTTAAGACTAGGCCTTCCTACATGTACTCCACACATATGTCATTGTGTAGCGTCTGTTGAAGAGTCAGGACGACACGGATTAGCATACAGAATTTCGAGAGGCAGATTACCCAGATATGCGGAAATAAATTCAGTGATAAGCAGAGTCCTCAAAACCGTCAACGCCCCAAACATTCTAGAGCCATCCAATGTATGCAGATCGGACGGTCGACGTCCTGATGGAGTCACCATTTTCCCTTGCCGCGAAGTGAAATGTTTGATGTGGGACGCCACCTGCGTGGACACCCTCACAGCCAGCAATGTTAGGAATGCAGCCAGAGGAGCGGGCGAAGCAGCTTCATATGCCGAAGAGCGCAAATGGTTGAAATATGCCGACTTCACCATGTCCGACATATTTTGCCCTTTTTGAGTAGAGACTTATGAATCACTGGGCTCTTCCGCTTTTGCTCTTGTTAAGGAGACAGGAAAAGATTGAAGCGCATTACCGGGGATTCACGTGCTACTTCATACCTGCTCCAAAACGTTAGCATCGCCATCCAACGTGGAAATGCTGTCAGCATTCTGGCGACGGCTCCAAAGGGCAAGAACATGGTAGGCTGGTGGTAGCAGCCAGCCCTCCTAAAATAATGACATTTCTCTACGAAGAAGACAAATGTTCTCCTGTATTTATCTTTTTTGTATAAATTATTTCGTAGTTATTCCAGATTTAAAATAACTACGATTTTCGCTCTACCTAGCAATTATGTATATTTTTTATCAATCAATTATTAATTGAATCCACTCTTATGTTTTACATTATATGTTTTAGTAAATTCTACGCGCATTGGGAATCGGTGTTTGGTAACGATATTCTCTTTCATAGACCACGCTTCACAGCATTTCAGAGGACTTTTTGATTACGTCAAGTTTAATTTGATCAAATCTTCAGACGAGTGTAGCTTTTAATGCATTTTTAATGCATATTTGGTTACTAACTATATTTACAACAGTTGATGTATATTTGTTATTCGACTTTATGTAGCGCTGTAAGGTGCTTTTAGCAATCACTAAATATTTAATCTTAAATGTTCCTTGTAATATAAAATTTTCACTGAAATTAAATAGTGTAGTAAGCCAGAAATCGAATAAATCATAGATTTGTAAAAAATAAATCTGTATTGAAATTCCTTGAGATTAATATTTCAAAAAATATTATTTCATTAATTTACAACGCAATTAATTTCCTGTACTTTCTGTTAATTATACCGTATTCCAACTTTAATTTAAATCGTATTAATAATGTTTTAAAATTGAAGAATTTGGTTACAAGGACTTAAAATAAATATTTTGGATTTTATAAATTAAAAATGAAGATAAATAATTATATAAGATTTTATACAATTTATGTTTATATAAAGTTAAAATTTAAAATTGAAATATAAAATAAAAGTCAATTAGCTGTTCAGTCAATTATCTGACTAATTAATAAGTCAATTAGTCGAATAACAGTCATAGCTGTTCATGAGGATAACTGATAACTGAGTTTACGTATTTTAATATTTTAATAGTTGCTTGATGTATAATTTTCAATTTTGATAAAAAATATGAAACTTGATTGAAAATTAAATTTCAATTTAAATCCTATTATCAATGTTTTAAAATTAAAGAATTTGGTCACAAGTTAATAATTGTACGTGAAAGATATATTTGTTATTTTATCGATAATTTTTGACAATTGATGTAATTCAATTGTCAATTTATATTTAATTGATGATTTTACAGTCAATTAAATAAGCAAGTTTTGTACAATTGCATCACAGACAATAATGAAAAAAAAATCAAAAAGCAATCAAAAAGCATTTTAATAAAATAACAAATCAGATTAGATTTCAGAGTCTACATATTTTGGCTTTCAAAAATTAAATTTATTTTAAGTTTTAAAGGACTTGAAATAAAGATTTTGAGTTTTATAAATTAAAAATAATCATTTTACTTATCAGATAACTGAGTCTACGTACTTTATACTATAAATAAATTAAAAATCAAGATAATTATAATTTATGTCAAGTTAAAGTTTGAAATTGAAATTTATTAAATTGAAATTTATTATAAATTTATTACAAAATCTTACTATATAAGATTTTATAATCAAGTTAAAATAAAAGATTGAAATTTTAATTTAATACCAACTATAATGAATTGACTAACATACAATGTATCAGAATATATTATGTATCATAATATACGATGTATCATATTGTATCAGAATAAGGATTATAGGTCATCAAGAGGAACTGCTGTGTCATCAGCTTTCGGCCCTTATTCCTATACCCAACATAGAAGCATGGACAAATACGTGTTACTGACGTGTTCCTCTGATAAAAAAATTGTATTTGATATAAATACAATTATTTCTGTCAGCGCCAGATTATTCCTGCCAGTTCCAGATTATTCCTGTCAGTTCCAGATTATTCCTGTCAGTTCCAGATTATTCCTGTCAGTTCCAGATTATTCTTGTCAGTTCCAGATTATTCCGGTCAGTTTAAGAATATTCCCTGTCAGTTCCAGATTATTCCTGTCACTTCAAGATTATTTCTGCCAGTTCCAGATTATTCTTGTCAGTTCCAGATTATTCCTGTCACTTCCAGATTATTCCCGCAAGTTCCAGAATATTCCTGCCAGTTCCAGAATATTTCTTTCAGTTCCAGATTTTTCCTGTCAGTTTCAGGTTTTTCCTGTCAGTTCTAGATTTTTCCTGTCAGTTCTAGATTTTTCTTATCAGTTCCAGATTTTTTTCTGTCAGTTCCAGATTTTTCCTGTCAGTTTCAGATTTTTCCTATTAGTTCCAGAGTTTTCCTGTCAGTTCCGCTCGCCACGCTCGCAGATTGAGCTTAATCTCTAGATTTAAGGTCATGCTTAGAAAAGCTCGATCTCATATCCCTGTTACTGATAAAGCATTTTCCACATCTGAATGCAATGATCGTTATAAAAGTTTGGAAGTTGGGTGCGATTGTAAAGACTGTTACGTATAGACTCTTGTTTAAAACAAAATATTCGATCGCTCGGTGTATCAAACGTAAACCGTTCACATGTGTATTTTGTTCATCAGTAACAATTTTACAATTACCTTACTCTTCCACTTCTGTCTCACACGCGATCACTCAAACAGTTTTTTTACGTTTCCCTCGCATCAACACTTGACTTCGCATTGTATAATCCGATTCTTGAACATGCTATCACAAACAATCCTCGTTAAACTGCGGATCGAACTTCCATTCATCTTCATTATCCTAACAATGCAAACGATACAGCTTTTCAGCCCGTACCTCCTCTTTCCTATACCTTCCCTATATAAATACCCCTCATACTTCTATCTTATCTTCCTATACTCCTTACTCTACCGTCCCCGTATAACTTCTCAATAATTTACATCCTTCCGTCAAAATCATCTCCAGTAAAATCTTAGATCAACTGAATTAAAACTCCACTTCTGTCACACATGCTCCAGCTCATCTACATTCTCCATCGAGCACCCCTTTCATTCCCACTTTTACCTGCTCTCTTGTTTCTACCCCTAGCAGCTCTGTCCGTCCACCACATCCACGTAATTGTTTTCCTTTACGCGATCGCTGTATTATCATATGTAACTCAAAGCTTCCCGAATCTGTTTCTCCACAACCTCGCCTCGGTGATGATAATTCTGCTTTGAGGTTTATCCTAGCAACAATTCTTCCTGATGATAATCCATCCTTTTTCAATATCGCTCCTATATATTTTATCCGTTTAAACAAATCCACTAAATCCAATCATCTCAGGCCTCCACTCCTAAAAATCGTTTTCCGACATAATTCACATGCTTCCTTGGTTCTCTCCCAACATTTTAAATTTGTTACCACTTTATCTACTTGTCGTATCTCTCCAGACCGCTCCGGTGGCGTTCCGTCTTTCCCCCAGTCTTGTCTGCAAGTCAATCTTGCTTCTGAACATGATTTTCGTCTTATTCTTTTCAACACTCGCTCCATTCTTCAAAAATCTGATCTGCTCCTTGATATCTTCTATCAATTTTCTATCGATATTCTCTGCATTACTGAATTCTGGAACTCTTATTATGACGATCTTGCTATTCGTCGTATATGTCGTTCTGGTGGTTTTCTAGTTGAATCAGCTCGTTCAATTGTCTCTTCCACATATACTGCTTCTAACCATGGCAGTATTGATTCCATTGCTCCTCACATTTAGTCTTTACACAAAATTAATGCCAAAACTGTTCCACTTCATACAAATCGCTCATATGCAGATCATCAACAACTTTCCATCTTGAACTTGTGATTGTATACCGTCCAGGTTCAGCTATTCCCTCACTATGTTCTTTAACGACCTTGTAGATTTTCTTTCTAACTGATCATTGCATTATACACCTTATTTTGTTCTCGGTGACTTTAACATTCGCCTTGATCGTCCAGCTGACTATTACTCTATCACTCTATCTAATCTTTTTTGATTTTAACTACTAATTACTTTCAACAAGCCTCACTCATTTCTAGGCGGTGCTTTCGACATCATTGATGTTCCCAACTGCTTCAATGACTATACCTCATTATCAATTACTGATCCTGATTTGTCCTATTATTTCCTTGTCACTTTTACTCGTCCACATCCACTTTATCAACCTTCAATATTAGCTACACAAAGTCGATCCTAGAAACTTCTCGATATTTATATTCTTTGCGCAGCCTTACACAATTCTTCAATTTTTTCACTTCCGCTTAACTATCTTTCTCCCAATGATCTCTGTATTCTGTTTAATTCTGAACCTACGACTATCCACAATCACCTTCTGCCTATTCTACCCCGACCTTTTAAGCGCTTGCGCCATGCTCACTCGTTCGATTCCGACTGTAGTATTTCTAAACGTCGGCTCCGTCACTCTTTTCGTGTGTTTAATCGATTTCTTAAACGTCATACAAACTCACTCCAAATACCCGTGCTTCCTATCTTTCTCTCCACCGATTCCGTCTCATTCTTATGCGTACTCTTTTTTGGCAAAATCAACTCGAGTCATCTTTCAATTCTAAATCTCATTGGAAAACATTAAACACAATTATTTCACAAACGTCTAATGTAACATAAATCCTGATGCATTTTCTTCTTATCTAAGATTTAAGCTATCCAATTTACTTTCTATGTCCCTTGAATCTTATGTTTAAATACTTAACTCCCAGAGCTATCCCACCTTCTTCCCGTTTTTGTCTGATGAAGTTTCTTCGGTTCTTCTGTCATTACCTAGCAAGACCTATCTTGGACCCAATTCACATATATTCCCGAATATCTGCTCATCTATCTCACTCTTCCTAACCAAATTGTTCAACTTGTCTATCCGTAGCCGTACATTTCCTTCCATCTGGAAATGCGCCACTGTTCGTCCTCTCATCAAAAAGCAATCTCTCGACTCTTCACTACCATCTTCGTACCGTCCTATCTCACTTCTCCCAACCCTCTCTAAACTCCTTGAGCGTCTCATTCTCAAGCAAGTTAATACATATCTATTTTCCTCCAACTTGTTTCCTCCATTCGAAGCTGCTTTTCGCTCTAATCACTCTACTGAAATTGCCTGTCTTAAAGTTTAAAACGACTTACTCATATCGCGCGATCATAAATTATGTAGTGTCATAGTTTCTCTCAAACTCTCATCTGCTTTTGACATTGTCGATAACTCGAGTCTTCTCCATCGCCTTCGTCATGATTATGGCTTCTATTTACCCTATGTAGCTTGGTTTTCTTCATATCTATCAAACCGTACATTTCGCGTATATTCTAACTCTTCTCTTTCCCATCCTTCTTCCATCCCGTCCGGTGTTGCACAAGGTTCTGTATTAGGCCATTTGCTTTTCCATCTTCTTCTCTGTGGCATTTCTTCGATATTCATCTATGCTCATGCACCTGCTTATCGTATTCATAATATTAGTGTTTCTGCTTCAAGCCGTTTTGCCACAATTTTCAATCATCTTTCTTCCTTTCGTTTTTCTCTGAATCCTAATAAATCCAAAATAATGTAAATCCTTCCTCTACGCCTTGGCTTATAAACTCCCTCCGTATCATTAAATTATGCAATTTTTCCTATCTTTAATAATTTTGTTTTCTTAGGCTTCCATTTCGACAAACTTAAAATCATCACTTCATTCAACTCTAAGACTATGGCATACTTTTAACTCAATCCTGACTCGCTCCTCTTCCCCGTGCAACATCAATGCCCATGATTATTCGTCATTTCTTCAGACCAAAGTATCCACGTGGCTCTCTCACACCCCGGTCTCCATCCTATCCCACTCTGCCCTGTATAGCCTAATTCTTACGGAACTCTTTCATCTTCTCCCTGTCTTACCTACCGAAGTATCATCTGCCTCATGTCCTTGCCAAAGGACATGAGGACAGCATCAAACTCCGCCTTTTTTCGTAACTTTTCGTCTCATCGCTGTCAGCTCCCCATCGTTCATCGACCTTCCTTTCTTAGACGGCACTCGCCCCACCTCGCTATCGCTGCGTTCCCGTCATACCCTCTTACTCCACGTTCCCAATTACTCCAACAACTACGGTTTCCGATCCTTCCTCGTCGCCGCCCCACTCGCCTGGAATAAACTCCCTATTAAAGTCCGCCGCGCTCCCTCCTTTATCACATTCAAACACCTCTATTGGTCATGTAAGCGTGCGCTGGCACGCATTTGCGACCTTAAAATAAATATTTTTTTAAACGACTTTCACTTAAACCATATGTTAGAGATAAAGTACGCTCATCTACCTTGATTTTCTGCAACCTCCGTCAAATTCGTAGATTTATCAATTTGTAGTGTCATAGTTTCTTTTGATCTCCAACCCTCTCTAAACTCCTTGAGCGTCTCTGTCTCATGCAAGTTAATACATATATCTTTTCCTCCAACTTGTTCCTTCCCTTCCAAGCCGCTTTTCGCTCAAATTACTCTACCGAAATTGCCTGTCTTAAAGTTTATAACGACTTACTCACATCGCACGATCATAAATTATGTAGTGTCATAGTTTCTCTTAATATATCGTCTGCTTTTGACATCGTCGATCACTCGATTCTTCAACATCGCCTTCGTCATGATAATGGCTCCTCTTTACCCACTAAATTATGGTTTTATTCATATCTATCAAACCGTACTTTTCGCGTATATTCTAACTCTTCTCTTTCCCATTCTTCTACCATCTCGTTCAGTGTTGCACAAGGCTCCGTATTAGGCCCTTTGCTTTTATCTTTTCTTATAGGTGATTTGTCTTCGATTTCTCATAAATTTAACTTCAATGTTATGCTATATGCTGATGACATTCTCATCTATGCTCACGCACCTGCCTATCGTATTCATGATCTTAGTGTTTCTGTTTCCAGCTGTCTGGTCTCAATTTCCAATCATCTTTCTTCTCTTCGCCTTTATCTGAATCCTGATAAATCTAAAATTAAGTGGATCCTACCTCGACGCTTCAACTTGGAACCTCCTTCCGTAATTCATGATGTTCATGAAATTTATCTATGCTCATGTACCTACTTATCGTATTCATGATCTTAGTGTTTCTGCTTACAACTTCCTTGTCTCAATTTTCAATCATCTTTCTTCTATTCGTCTTACTCTAAATCTTAGCAAATCTAAAATAATGTGGATCCTTACTCGACGCCCCGACTTAGAACCTTCCTTCGTATCATTAAATTCTACAATCTTCTTATCGTTAACAATCTCATTTTCTTAGGCTTCAATTTCGACAATCGACTTTCACTTAAATCTTTCGTTAGAGATAAAGTACGCTCATCTACCTTGATTGTCCGCAACCTCCGTCAAATTCGTGGATTGATCGATTTCCCATCATGAATGACTCTCATATCTTCTCTCCTTTTCTCAAGACTTAATTACTCTCTTAGTATATTTTAAAACTCACTTAAATCCACTCTGCAGCCGTCCGAATTATCCATCTTTGTAGTGTTGATACTATAACCCACCATCTTGCTTCTCTCGATTTACCTACAATTTATTCTCGTGTTCAAATTCGTCTTCTTATCATTGCTTTCCTCCTTGTAACTTTTCCTACTCCTTCATTTATCAACCTTCCTGTTCTCGACAATTCTCGTCCTGATTACTGTTCTTTGCGTTCTCGTGATTCCCTTCATTTACATGTCCCAAACTACTCTACCTCTTTTGGCTACCGCTCCTTCCTTGTGGCTGATCCTCTCATGTGGAATCATATTCCCATTCATCTGCGCCAATCAACCTCAATGCAGTGCTTCTAACGCCAAATCCGATGTCATTTAAACAATTAATTAATAAACATGCCTGACTACTGCTGTAGTCAGGCATTTATCTCTATGAGTTTTGATGTGCTTTTTTGTTAGTTGGTAAATTTGTAATCCGAGTTTTCCTCCGTCTTCGTCGTTTTGATCATACATCCTACCATCTTGCTTCTCTCGACAATTCTCGTCCTGATTACTGTTCTTTGCGTTCTCGTGATTCCCTTCATTTACATGTCCAAAACTACTCTACCTCTTTTGGCTACCGCTCCTTCCTTGTGGCTGCTCCTCTCATGTGGAATCATATTCCCATTCATCTGCGCCAATCAACCTCAATGCAGTGCTTCTAACGCCAAATCCGATGTCATTTAAACAATTAATTAATAAACATGCCTGACTACTGCTGTAGTCAGGCATTTATCTCTATGACTTTTGATGTGCTTTTTTGTTAGTTGGTGAACTTGTAATCCGAGTTATCCTCCGTCTTCGTCGTTTTTATCATGCATCCTACCATCTTGCTTCTCTCGACAATTCTCGTAGTGTGTACTGTGCTCTGCATTCCCGTAACTCCCTTCATTTACATGTTCAAAACTACTCTACCTCTTTTTTTGCTTCTGCTCCTTCAGTGTGGCTGATCCTCTCTCGTGGAATCATCTGCCCATTCATATCCGCTAATCAACATCAATGGCGTGCTTCAAACTCCAAATCCGATTTCATTTAAACAATTAAAGAAATTTATATATATGACTTTTGCTGTGTGTTTTTAGTTAATAGACTTGTTACCGTGCAGTTGGCACGCATTGGCCACTTTAAATAAATTATTATTGTTGTTTTTTCAAATCTTAGCCTGTAGTCACGGGGAAAAGTTATTTTTTCAGTTTACGTCGAGATTCAAGAAATGAAGATGGCTGATTGCAATGTTTTAATGGATGATCTAATGCGACATTTTAAAGCAGTTTAAAAATATTTAAAGTTTTAATTATTCTGAAAATGTAAAGAACAAAATGTAGTTAATAACTCTTAACGACATTTAAAACTTTTTATATATGCTTTTAGCTCATGTACAAAATCGACCGCTAATGTCTGTAGATGATTTCATCTCTCGTAGAATCATCTGCCCATTCATATACGCCAATTAACCTCAAACGCCAAATCCAATTCCATTTCAACAATTTAAGAAATTTATCTGCATGACTTTTACTGTGTGTTTTATTAGTTAGTGAACTTGTAAGCGTGCAGTTAATACTTTAAATAAATTATTGTTGTTGTTAGATCTTAAGGTCATCGGCAAAAGCCAAATACGGACAATGCAATTGTCCGTGTTAGTGGACATTGCGTTCTCGTAATTCCCTTCTTTTACATGTCCCAAACTACTGTACCGCTTCTGGCTTCCGCTTCTTCCTCGTGACTGCTCTTGTCTCGTTAAAGTATATGTCCATTCATATACGCCAATTAACCTCAATGCCGTTCTTCAATCGCCAAATCCGATCCTATTTAAACAATTTAACTAATTTATCTGTATGACTTTTGCGGTGTGGTTTTAGTTAGTGGACTTGCAACTGGTAAAGGGCTCTCATTTGTCACTTTAAATAAATTATTATTTATCTTTCAATATTCTGGAAGAGCTCAATCTTCTGGAGGCTTTCAATCTTCTGAGGGCTTCTGGAAGCGATTCACTTTAAATAAATTATTATTTATCTTTCAATCTTCTGGAGGATTTTGAACTTCTGGAGTCGTTGGAAAGGCCGGAGATTATGTTCTGAAGGCATTAGCCAGGATGTTGGCCAATAAGCGCGAAACTAACAATGAGACATGTATCGCACTTATCCGAAGTAAGATAAGCTTCTCCCTTGCGCGATCAACATCTATGTGTATTCGCAGCCCTTGCTCATCATTTCACCGGTTCGAGCACGGACAGCAGATTCATTCGGGGATAACCAGAACAGGATTCGCTTTGGATGGCTGAGAATTTAAGGAATTGAGTTTTAAATGTTAACTGTAATGTATAATGATGATATGATGGGCCATTAGTGAGTAACCTTCTAATCATAATTTTCGATTGTAATTTTTTTGTTGAAACACAACGAAAAAATTATCTATCAATTGTAAATTTAATATTTACAATTGGTTATAATTCATTATTTATGAATTTTTATTTCTTGTTGATGTGTAATTCTACTTTATAGGAAAAATGAAACAAATCATTGAACTTGAAAGAAAATGAGCAGAAGAATAACGTTTTAACCAATAATACATAGTTTCAGTATTTCTGACAGAGGATATTTTATCGATAAAACAAATTCTACAGATCAAAAATAACATGTCAGTAGAACAAATCAGATCAGATAACTGAGTTCTATGTATTTTATATCAATTTAAATTCATACTATATATATTAATATAAATGAATATATATTAACATATATATATCAATTATATATCAATATATATATATTTATATTGTATATATTATATATCAATATATATATATTTATATATCAATTTATATTCATATCAATTTAAAATTCAAAATAAAAGTCAATTTTTATTCGTCCGTGACAATGTTCGCTCGTCCAAATTAATTCTCCGTGACATCCGCCGTATCCGCCCCCTACGTTCATATGTCACTACGCAATATATGAACGTAGTGAGTTTAGTTTAGAAACAATTATTACAAGTCACTTTAAAGCAGATAATAAAACTATACTTATATTATATTAGAATCCAAAATTACATACAAATCCAATAAAACCTAGGTTCCTATGTAGTACTTTTAAAAATACATTAAAACCACTTTTCGTTTATATAAATAAAATACTTAAAGTAATTAAAGCACACTTCAAAAAATATTGCAAGGTAATCGAAATTAATACTGGTATAAAACACTATCCAGGTAGTGTTTATCCATTTAGCCTTATTAATAAAACAAATATTGATGATCAAGAAGGTGTATATCTGGATATGAACATTAAATTAACATTAACTAAAACTACTATTAATTTATATCGTAAAGATGTCATATTTAAATTTACAAGAAACATATTTTTGAATGAGCATTCATGCATACCATATAATATAAAATATAATACATTAAATAATGAAATTTTAAGAATTGCAACAATTTGTAGCGATATTGGTTTTATTCATAATCCTTTAAATAATTTAATAGATACATATTTTAAACTAGCTACTATAAAAATGTCTTAAGAATAAAAAATAGTAAAATATATAAATCAGCACAATAAAAAAGGAATCGTTTGTAGACAGCCTTCGTACATTGGAAATGTATCCTTTGTCTATAAGGTTAGCTATCGTTTACTTGCTAATTACACGTGCCGACATTGCTTAAAATTTCATAACTCCTCATACGTTATTAATTTACACGAAACATATTTTTGCATGAATATTCAGGCATATTAAATAGTAGCTATATATTAATAGTAGCTATATAATATATATTATTTACAAGGTAGCAATATAATATTAAATATAACACATTAAATAATGAAATTTTAAGAATTGCAACAATTTGTAACGATATTGGTTTTCTTCAAAATCATTTAAATAATTTAAATAATTCAATAGATACATATTTTAAACTTGTTAACTAAAAAATACAATCAAACAAAAATAGTTAAATATATAAATCAATACAATAATCAAATCAACTAACTGATTTTAATTTAAAAAAAAATTAAAATCAGCGGAAAATGTGTATGGATGAATAATAAATAATATACTTTGTATTAGAATAAGATACTAGATAATAAAATTAAATCAGATAAATTTATATTAATAAAATATAATACATTAAATAATAAAATTTTAATAATTGCCATAATATGTAACAATCAGAAATAACATAACGTAACATAACGATCAGATAAGATATTTGAATCAACGTATTTTATACTATCTAAATTAAAAATAAAGTTAAAAAATATAAATAATTAATAATTATATAAGATTTTGTTTAATTATATAAGATTTTGTTTACAATTTTTTGATTAAAATTTGTAATAAAAACCTATTTTTACGAATTGACTAATAAATAATATACGATGTATTCGAATAAGGAATAGAGGATAGCATAAGGAACTGCTATGTTATCAGGTTTCGGCCCATATTCATTGTGTTTATTATTCGTCCATAAAAAATTTGCGCGTAATGGTTTATGAAAAATTCTATAATATTTTGTTTTCTATTATTTTGTAAAATTATAAGGGAAAGATTAAAATTCATCAAACATGTTGAAAATTAGCAGAAAAATAGTCATATCAACAATACATAGTTTCAGTATTTCTTACAGAGGCTATATTACCGGAAAAACAAAGTCCACAGGTCAATATTAACTTGTTAGTAAAACAAATCAGATCAGATAACTGAGTCAACGTATTTTATCGATAAAATGAATATTAATAATAAATAATTATATAAGATTTTATACAATAGAAGTAAACTCAGTTTATTATCAATAGAAGTAATCTGGTGATATTATTTTATTATTATTCAGTAATAATAAATTTCATTATTTTAATAAAAATTATTTAAAAATTATTTAATTCAAATTTTAGGTCATTTTTTATTATTAAAAAATAATATTTAATTTTGTTTTCAAAAGCTTGTAGCTCATTTGCTTCTGTTTGTTATAATAATAATTTCAAAATTCTAAATTGAATTAAATAATAAGCATGTGATAATAATAAGTATGTGATAATATATAATCAAATTTAATCAGAGGAAATACGTCCTTAAGAAGTATTTGGCCCTGCTGCTATGTTGGGTCTTGTATAATCAAATTTTTTCAGTGATATTTGATTAATTTCTTAATTCACTATTTTATAAATTAGTTCTAAATTGTGGGTATAATAACATGTCAGTAGAACAAATCAGATCAGATAACTGAGTCTACGTATTTTATACGATATTTAAATAAAGATAAATAATAACAAATTATATAAGATTTTATAGAATTAAAATTGTATATTTTTTATAATTATTTATAAATTCTATATTTTATATAATTATATTTTATATCAATTTTATTGGGCATGTAATTTGGCATGTGCTTTGGCATGCATTTGTCACTGAAAATAAATTTCTCTTTTTCTTTCTTAATGCATCAGGACCTGAAGCAGAAATGAAAGACTACTTAATGAAACACGCGCCACAAATGGATTCACGATCAGAATGTATGGAGTTTAATATTTAAGAAAAATAATATTATTAAAATAAAATATTATTAAATTTTATTAATATTATTAATAAAATATTATTAAAAAATAATATTTAATTTTGTTTTCAAAAGCTTGTAGCTCATTTGCTTCTGTTTGTTATAATAATAATAATAATTTCAAAATTCTAAATTGAATTAAAACATTTTTGGTACCAAGCTTCGTACCTTCCATTCGCAAAGGGGTTTCCGACGGTAATATGTTGTCGACGGCAATGTGTTATTAGATGTAATCAATTGTAATTAGCTGAGTCAATTGTAATTAGCTGTAATAACTTTAACTGATTTCTTGTAATTAATTTCTTCAAGAGTGTATTTACTTTAGATTGTGTGTTTAAGCTATTTAAATTTTTCAATAATAATTAAATTTTTTGTACAATGTATTCAGATAATTAATAGAGATCATCAATAGAAGTAATCTGGTCATTCTCATTTATTTGTAGAAAAATAATATTTTAATTTCAAAATTCTAAATTGAATTAAAGCATTTTTAGTTATTTAAATTGTATTTTATATGCTAGAAATATACGAAAAAAATTAGTATAATTTCTATTTTGTTAAGGTTTCGGCCAATATTAATATTTCGTTAATTAAAAATAAAAGCAAAATAATCTTCAATACTATCTACAGCCATATTTACGCCTTGGCAATTTCCATATTAAATGGTAATTTTATTTGTTTTCAAATTATAAGGAAAGTATGACTTCATACTGTTAACTTCATACATGATAACTGCTTTCATTAATGTTTTCATCTAACATGAATTATCATATAGATTAAAATATTATTTAGTTTTTGGTTTTCCGTTAATTTTAAAGAAGCATGACAGCTAAAATTGACATCAACTAATCCATCAATATTAATTGCCTGAATAAAAGATGTTGAAAGGATTATCACATCGAAAAAATACTATCGGTGGAATATTTAAACATCTGATAATTTAAATTATAATTCATATTTATCATCAATTACGCTTCATTATGTGTTCCTAACTTTATGTAATGTGGTTGTCTAATGTGTCTTATAACACATTACTCTAACAACATTAGTGTGAAGAAACTGTCTTCACAAATTCTTTTAAATAAAAATATCTGTTTTGTAGATAAAAATACATACATTAAACGAAACACTTGTCTGTCAAAAGTGAGTTTGGAGAACGAGAGAACTCTCTCCAGAATATTAAAATACTATTGGCTTGTTGATGCCCATTCGTTTATATACCAAGTAAATGTCGAAAATGCATTTCGCTTCGATAATACTATTTAAAATTATGACAGAAAATTAAACAGCAATGAATTTAACTTTAACGACAGTATAAAAGAAGTAGCTCGAAACGAAAGAACGGAATTTCATTAAACGAATTCGATTGAGCTACCAATGATAACCCGATACCTTATCACATGCGCTATTTTATTTGTGGTGTTCATTTGCGGATTAGAAAGAGGAGAAGCACATGAGAAAAGGCTAGTTGATTTTAGAAAACGAAGCTATTCACATACGCTACCAAGAGAATGTCTGAAGAATATAGCTGGAGTCAAGGAAGACGATAGCGACGTGTCGGACAATATTAGTCAATTCGTTGCATGTAAAATGGTGAAGTGGAACAGCTACGTGTGTAAATGCACTATTACCGTAGACGAAAGAGAAAGGATTTATCTAGTATCGATGAAATTAAGTCCAATCGATTATCAAACTTATTAAGTGATCTACAAAACAAACGAACTAATAAACTACAATCAAATTCCGAATAAAAAATTGTCATAGAGCTATGTTGTTTCAAAAACATCGTTAAGATAATACATTGTATATCTGAACTAAATAATTCAAAATTATAAATTATATATAAATTATATATAAAATTATAGTTAAAATTAATATCACATTGTATTCACATTGTATCACATTATATTAGTTACATTATCATTGCATTCATATTATAGTTATATATAATATGAATTTAATAATATAATATTATTATTAAATTATAATTATCATTATAATATAAATTTATATCTTTTTAACGGTTAATGATTGATAAATCATTATCAGTTATCAATTGATAAAATAAATATCAGTATTAAATTATAGTTACATTATCATTGCATTCATATTATTAAATTATAATTATCATTATAATATATCTTTTTAACGGTTAATGATTGATAAATCATTATCAGTTATCAATTGATAAAATAAATATCAGTATTAAATTATAGTTACATTATCATTGCATTCATATTATTAAATTATAATTATCATTATAATATATCTTTTTAACGGTTAATGATTGATAAATCATTATCAGTTATCAATTGATAAAATAAATATCAGTATTAAATTATAGTTACATTATCATTGCATTCATATTATTAAATTATAATTATCATTATAATATATCTTTTTAACGGTTAATGATTGATAAATCATTATCAGTTATCAATTGATAAAATAAATATCAGTATTAAATTATAGTTACATTATCATTGCATTCATATTATTAAATTATAATTATCATTATAATATATCTTTTTAACGGTTAATGATTGATAAATCATTATCAGTTATCAATTGATAAAATAAATATCAGTATTAAATTATAGTTACATTATCATTGCATTCATATTATTAAATTATAATTATCATTATAATATATCTTTTTAACGGTTAATGATTGATAAATCATTATCAGTTATCAATTGATAAAATAAATATCAGTATTAAATTATAGTTACATTATCATTGCATTCATATTATTAAATTATAATTATCATTATAATATATCTTTTTAACGGTTAATGATTGATAAATCATTATCAGTTATCAATTGATAAAATAAATATCAGTATTAAATTATAGTTACATTATCATTGCATTCATATTATTAAATTATAATTATCATTATAATATATCTTTTTAACGGTTAATGATTGATAAATCATTATCAGTTATCAATTGATAAAATAAATATCAGTATTAAATTATAGTTACATTATCATTGCATTCATATTATTAAATTATAATTATCATTATAATATATCTTTTTAACGGTTAATGATTGATAAATCATTATCAGTTATCAATTGATAAAATAAATATCAGTATTAAATTATAGTTACATTATCATTGCATTCATATTATTAAATTATAATTATCATTATAATATATCTTTTTAACGGTTAATGATTGATAAATCATTATCAGTTATCAATTGATAAAATAAATATCAGTATTAAATTATAGTTACATTATCATTGCATTCAAGTTACATGTTATATAAATTGAATTCAAATATGAATTCAAACTTTTTATTCACATATTATTGGTAGACCAAGAATTCGAACGGGTTCACCATAAACATTTATTGAAACCAAATTGAGCTTTTAGGGTAAACCAATACTCAGCAAAAGAAAACCGAAAATATGATTGTTCAAGAAAATTATTCTACACGAAATTTTAGCGGCCACTTTCAGGTAGTGATTTTAACCAGCTACTTAAAATAGTATAATTAAGCATTTATATAGTGTGTCCATTGTGTTTTGATATTTATTAATAAGTGATAGCTGATAAGCATTACGATAAAAAACTTTTTGTTCTAAAAGTTTCCTCTTAGAACTAAAGGTTCTAAAAGGAAAAAAAGCTATTAATATTTGTAAATATATGAATTATCAAAGACAAATTATCAAATACTATTGTGTTCGATGTTACATAGTCAAAACATTTAATATTATTGAATTATTTGTTTATTGAATTATTGAATTTTAATTTATTGTTATTGTTAAAAAATATTTTTTTGAGAGCTAAATTATCAAATTCCAAAAATAGTTAGAGTATTTATCAAATTCCAAAAATAGTAGCATCAATAGAATAATATTTTAAATCGTAAATAATAATTAAAAATAATTTTTTTAATCGTCAATATATAATAGTAGTGCACGAATGTGTTGAGTAGACAACGGTCCAGGAAATAATAATTAAAAATAATATTTTTAATCGTCAATATATATCTTCTTATATAATTTAATATATATAATTATAATATAATATATAATATAATATATATAATTTATATATAATATACATTGTTATAGCTTTCTCCTTGGTGAGGATTAAACTTGTTACACTGCCTGCTAGGACTCTCCATTGAGTTCAGGTATATAATATCCAAGGTAGTAAATAGCCAAAAAAAATATTTTACTACTATAAACACTAGCAAAGAATTGAGACTTTTTATTTAAAACGTTTTGTACGAATCTGGGACTCTTTCAATTGTAAGAACTTAATATAACCAAGCAAATTTCAATTGAAATTTGCTTAATTATATTAAGTTCTTACAATTGAAAAAGTATATATATATCTTCTTATATAATTTAAAATTTTCTTAATATAAAAATATCTACATATATCTTCTTAAAATTTTCTTTTATAAAATGAATAATTGCATACACGAGCGAGTATCATCATTTGGTCGGCTTCATAAATTATCCTTCGTGTGAATTCTTTAATCCTAGATGCAGCACTGTACACTACAATCAGCGTAGGTGGACCTCATCAGCAGTGAGCCTACGCCTACCTTTCGTGTTTCGGTCCTTTAATGATCTGCTGAAATTTTCCTCTGCTGCCTTTCTGTAAAAACAAACGATACAGTTTGTAAGGAAAACATTTCCACTTGTGCAAACTGTACGTTGTATCCGTCTTTTGTAACAAAAAGACGGAGATAGCACTACAGTTATCGAAAACAACCGACAATCCGTCTTTTGAATTTTCTTGACAGGAAACCGGAATCTGCCAGGTAAATAGAATGAATAATTGCATACACGAGCGAGTATCATCATTTGGTCGGCTTCATAAATTATTTTCGTGTGAATTCTTTAATCCTAGATGCAGCACTGTACACTACAATCAGCGTAGGTGGACCTCATCAGCATTGAGCCTACGCCTACCTTTCGTGTTTCGGTCCTTTAATGATCTGCTGAAATTTTCCTCTGCTGCATTTCTGTAAAAACAAACGATACAGTTTGTAAGGAAAACATTTCCACGTGTGCAAACTGTACGTTGTATCCGTCTTTTGTAACAAAAAGCCGGAGATATCACTACAGTTATCGAAAACAACCGACAATCTGTCTTTTGATTTTTTTTGACAGGAAACCGGAATCTGCCAGTTAAATAAAATGAATAATTGCATACACGAGCGAGTATCATCATTTGGTCGGCTTCATAAATTATTTTCGTGTGAATTCTTTAATCCTAGATGCAGCACTGTACACTACAATCAGCGTAGGAGGATCTCATCAGCATTGAGCCCACGCCTACCTTTCGTGTTTCGGTCCTTTAATGATCTGCTGAAATTTTCCTCTGCTGCCTTTCTGTAAAAACAAACGATACAGTTTGTAAGGAAAACATTTCCACTTGTGCAAACTGTGTGATGATTAGACAGCAGACTCGGATCGTAAAACTATTCGGCTATATATTGCATAATAGTAGAATAACGAGTAAATAGTGCAAAAACAGGATTATAAGACGTTTCGCTCCTTTATGGAGCTTTATCCATCTAAAAACACAAAATCATCGTCTTAATATAAGTTTTACAAATATTGTGAGCAATGAGAATTAAAATTAAGATAATTTATAAATGCAGATTGTGACTACGTTACACCTGGATCACCATACATGTGACCTGGATTACACCCTAAATCTGACTCTGTGTGTAGCCTTCCTATTAGTTTGTTTTCCAGCATAAGTCGACGACGCTCTTCATTTTCATTGCTGTGGACTATCACGTAGTGCATGCACTCGATCATATTGTGTTCTAGTGCATGTCGTACGGCACCGTCCGTAGGATTTCCTGCTCGAAAATGTGAACGTTTTACGTTTAATCTTCGAGCTAAATTTAATCTTGATTGACCTACATATTGTTTGTTGCACAACTTGCATGTTCCAACATATGTTATACCCCTAGTTTTGCAGTTACATTTCGCTTTTACATGAACAATGCCTCCAGTAACACTGCTTTTTATTGCATTGCAATTTGTTATAACCGGGCACGTTTTGCAGTGTTTGTCATTGCAGCTACTACATGCATTTTCTTCTATATTCGCCGCTCTATTTGCAGTCAGAAATTTCCCGATTGATTTTCCCATTTTAAATCTGACACCGACCTTTACATTAAATAATGACATTTCTTTAATGGTCTTATTAATATTCTGTCGAATACGATCAAGCATTGGATGGTAGGGTATATACAAGATTGACTTATTGTATGATGTTGTTTGGTTTATTTTTCTCAACGAATTTTGCCTTTGCAATTTCCTATCCGCTCTTAACTGCTTTCTTATCATACGTGGAGGGTATCCTCTTTCTTTAAATTCGCTCTCAATCGTTGATAGATGATCTTCTAGAAGATCTCCTTGTGGGCATATTCTCCGAGCTCATAATAAAAAAACGATTTATTTTAACGTGGCAAATGCGTGCCAGCGCATGCTTACATGACCACAACAAAACAAGACTGTGAATCAGTTGTCGAGCAGGTGTGAACGGAGGAGGTGTTTGAATGTGATAAAGGAGGGAGCGCGGCGGACGTCGAGAGGAAGTTGATTCCAGGCGAGTGAGGCGGCGACGAGGAAGGATCGGAGACCGTAGTTGTTGGAGTAATTAGGAACGTGGAGTAAGAGGGTATGACAGGAACGAAGCGATAGCGAGGTGGGGCGAGTGTCGTCTAAGAAAGGAAGGTTGATGAACGATGGGGAGCCGACAGCGATGAGACGAAAAGTATCGAGAAAAAGGCGGAGTTTGATGCGGATGTGGATGGTGGGCCAAGAGAGTTGGGCAAGATATGTGAATGTGTGGTCGAAGCGACGGAGACGAAAGAGCACTCGAACGGCGGTGTTGATTATTCGTTGTAGGGATAGGATGATGGATTTTGGAGAATTGGCGAAAAGGCTAAGGCAGTAATCGATTTTAGGGAAAAGAAGCGATAAAAGAAGAGACATATAAGAACGGAAGTCGATAAGGGGGCGGATACGGCGGATGTCACGGAGAATTAAGTTAGACGAGCGGACTTTGTCACGGACGAAGGGTTTAAGGGAAAGGTGATCATCGAAATGGAAGCCTAAGAAAGTGAGATTGTGGACTGTAGGGATGATCGATGAGGCAAAAGAAACAATGGGAGAAGATATGTTTGGTTTATGAGGGAGGATCCACATTATTTTGGACTTTTCGGGGTTTAGAACGAGATGGAGATTGGAGAGACGTTTGTAGATAGAAGAAAGACAGTTGGAGGCAGAAATGCCGATATCGTGTATGCGATGTGCGGGTGCATGAGCATAGATTAGAATGTCATCGGCGTATTGCATGATCTTAGAGGAGTAAGGTTTGATAAACGGAGATAGATCGCCAAGCAGAAGAGAGAAAAGCATATGACCTAGGACTGAACCTTGTGGGACCCCGCAAAAAATAGGGATGGGAGGGGAGGATGATGAATTAGAACAGACGCGAAAGGAACGGTCGGATAGGTATGAGGCGAACCATGCTACGGAGGAGGAAGAAAATCCGTAATCATAACGAAGGCGAGAAAGGAGGACGGAGTGGTCGACAATGTCGAATGCGGATGATAGGTCAGGGAAATGAGAACACTATATAGAGCCTTGTCTCGAGAAATGAGTAAGTCGTTGTACACTTTTGTGCATGCGATTTCTGTGGAGTGATTAGAGCGGAAAGCGGATTAGAAAGGAGGGTACAGATTGGATGAGGAGAGATAAGCGTTGATTTGTATTAAGATGAGGCGTTTTAAGAGCTTAGAAAGAGTAGGGAGTAGCGAAATCAGGCGATAGCTAGAAGGAAGGGAGGGTCGAGCGATTGTTTTTTAAGGAGGGGACGAACGATTGCGGATTTCCAGTGTGAAGGGAAGATACGACTGCGGATGGACGAGTTAAACAAGGTTGTGAGAAATGGGGATATCGATGAGCATATAGATTTTAATATGTGGGTAGGCAGGGGATCGACGGGTGAGGTTTTGTTGGGCAAGGACATGAGGACAGATGATATTTCTGTAGGTGAGACAGGGATAAGATGAAAGAGTTCCGGAAGGATGAGGCTAGGCGGGGCAGAGTGGAATAGGATGGAGACCGGGGTGTGAGAGAGCAACGTGGATACTTTAGTCTGGAGAAATGACGAATAATCATTAGCATTGATGTTGCACGGCGTAGAGGAACGAGCCAGGATTGAGTTAAAAGTATGCCAGAGAGTCTTAGAGTTGAATGAAGTGATGATTTTATGCTGCCAGAAGGAGTTGCATTTGGTACGTAGTAGGTTGAGATGAGACCGGCGAAGAGCAAGATAGGAATCACGGAAAGACGGAGTGATCGAGCGGAAATCGCGTCTGAGAGAGCGGTGATAGACTCGAAAAGCATGGCGGAGTCGACGCTTTGAGAGTAGACATTGGATGTCAAACCATGGGGCACGGTGCAAGCGACGGTGTGGGTGAGACTTGAAGGGCAAGAGAATATCGAGATTGGATGTGAGTTATCCTTCGTTAAAAATTATATTTCGTTTGATGGATTGTGGATGGCAACTTTTTGCATGAATGTGAAGAGGTATTGACTCTTTCTTCCTATACACTGTAGTTTGAAAAGTTTTACCTCTTTGAAAAATCGATATGCCCAGGTAGCTGATCGACATTTTGTCGATCAGCTACGATCGACATAAACTTGCTACGTTTATACTCACTTTAATTACTTGCTGTTAGACTGCACTGTTAGAAAGTTGACGTCTTGCTCCCTGTTCATAATCGCTCTTAGCCCATATAACCGCCTGTGGACCCTTGTCTGCCTTCTTAATTATAATATCAGTTCGTTTTTTAATTCTTTTATCGCTATAGTTTCCGACTTTGATAGGTTTGGCCTGTAATTTTGACTTTCGCATGTTTGGATGTATGCTTGCCACATAACCCTTTTGAACTGCATGATTTTTGTATCCATATCATATCCCACTGCGGAATTCTTCAAAAGAGTGGATGCTATATTGTATAATGCACTTTGTACAGCATATTGATCGATTGTCAACGGATTCATCATAAACGACAAACCATAATTAAGAACTTTTTCCTGAATTGGAGAGATTATAATGCCATCAGAGCGGTCGACTTTTTGTTTTACTATAACTGAATTTTCATATTGAGGAGTTGAAGATTTGTCTCTAGAATTTATTCTAATTTTAAAGCCACGTCGACCTATACGACCTGTCGTTAGCTTGAATGATACTAACGGGATTGGTAAATGCAGAGGCCGTAGTTTTCGAACTTTCTTAATACGACATTGATGGTATAGCTCGGGGGTTGAATTCTTCTTTATGTAAAGCATACGAACAACGGTAAAAATTTCTCAGTAATGATACAGGTGTCGATCAGCTACCTGGGCATATCGATTTTTCAAAGAGGTAAAAGTTTTCAAACTACAGTGTATAGGAAAAAAGAGTCAATACCCCTTCACATTAATACAAAAAGTTGCCATCCACACTCTATCAAACGAAATATAATTTTTAACAAAGGATTACGAGCTCGGAGAATATGCTCACAAAAAGATCTTCCAGAAAATCATCTATCGACGATTGAGAGCGAATTTAAAGAAAGAGGATACCCTCTACGTATGATAAGAAAGCAGTTAAAAGCGGATAGGAAATTGCAAAGGCAAAATACGTTGAGAAAAATAAACCGAACAACATCATACAATAAGTCAATCTTGTATATACCCTACCATCCAATGCTTGATCGTATTCAACAGAATATTAATAAGACCATTAAAGAAATGTCAGTATTTAATGTAAAGGTCGGTGTCAGATTTAAAATAGGAAAATCAATAGGGACATTTCTGACTGCAAATAGAGCGGCGAATATAGAAGAAAATGCATGTAGTAGCTGCAATGACAAACGCTGCAAAACGTGCCCGGTTATAACAAATTGCAATGCAATAAAAAGCAGTGTTACTGGATGCATTGTTCATGTAAAAGCGAAATGTAACTGCAAAACTAGGGGTATAACATATGTTGGAACATGCAAGTTGTGCAACAAACAATATGTAGGTCAATCAAGATTAAATTTAGCTCGAAGATTAAACGTAAAACGTTCACATTTTCGAGCAGGAAATCCTACGGACGGTGCCGTACGACATGCACTAGAACACAATATGATCGAGTGCATGCACTACGTGATAGTCCACAGCAATGAAAATGAAGAGCGTCGTCGACTTATGCTGGAAAACAAACTAATAGGAAGGCTACACACAGAGTCAGATTTAGGGTGTAATCCAGGTCACATGTATGGTGATCCAGGTGTAACGTAGTCACAATCTGCATTTATAAATTATCTTAATTTTAATTCCCATTGTTCACAATATTTGTAAAACTCATATTAAGACGATGATTTTGTGTTTTTAGATTGATAAAGCTCCATAAAAAAGCGAAACGTCTTATAATCCTGTTTTTGCACTATTGACTCGTTATTCTACTATTATGCAATATATAGCCGAATCGTTTTAAGATCTGAGTCTGCTGTCTAATCATGACTATATATATATATATATATATATATATATATATATATATATATATATATATATATAATCTGTTTAATTATCAGTTAATTAATCCAGAGAACAAAAACTTCTAATTTATTAACACAACGCGTTTCGAAAAATTTCTTCTTCAGGTGATTACACTAGATATTTTCTGCAGTATATATCTTGATTCCGACATGAAAGAATTCAGCGTATATCAATCACATACCAAAATTCCAATTATCATGGTACATGATATTCATGATACTTATTTAGCATTTTATCACTCATGATTTGTCCTATCCAATATTGCTCCGTTTGTTTCCTTTCATAGATATTTTTAAACCCTCCTTGTATAATTTGCGTTGATAATATATGATTTGGAAACTCAATTTTGTGATTAACCACTCCATCAAATCCTATTTTGTTCTTTAGAATATCAGCACGTCTATTGTTCATTCTCAAGTTTAATTGTCTACCGCTCTCTCCGATATACTGTTTTTGACAATTATTGCATGTTGATAAATATATTATATTCTTTGATTTACAAGTATGGTTACCTCTTGTTTTGTACGTTAACCCGGTGTGTTGACTCTTAAATGTGTTTGTAACATTCACTATATCCGCACAACATTTACATCTTTTATCTTTACATGGAGCTGAGCTACCCATACTTTTCGTCGCTTCTGTCATATTTTTAATTTTTGAATGTACAATTTGACTTTTAATGTTTTTGTTGTTTTTAAAATACACCTTAACTCTGTTTAGGCTGGTCAAATTTCGATCTTTGTTTGTGTTTAGTAATTTGTTAATATTTTCAAATGCTGCGTTATACTCTAGAATACAATTAATATTTTTATTGTCCTCCGAGCAGGCTTCCTCTTTGTGGTTTTTCAGCAAAATTGATCTGTTCATTTTTCTAACTCTGTTGTACTGTGTTAGGCACTGCCTATGAGAATATCCCCTATTTTTTAATTGGTCCATCAATATTTTACTACTTGATTCACATTGTGATTTATCGCTGCATATTTTCCTTCTGCGGATAAATTCATTGTATATCAATTTTCTTTTTGTTTTGGGTGGATGAAAGCTGCTAGCGTGCACATATGATGCCACGTTTGATTCCTTTTCATACAGAGTTGTTTGAATCCTTCTGCGCTCATCTCTGTAAATAGTTGTATCTAAAAAGTTCGTATTTCCGTTGCTTTCTGGTAAGGCCAATGTAAATTTTAGTTCACTAAAACGATTTAGATCTGCTACAAGTTCTTGTAAGCTTTCAATGTTGTATGGCCAAACTATTAAGATGTCGTCGATGTATCTAAACCAAACTTGAGGTTTAAGTCTTCGAGTTTTTAGATACTGCTCCTCAATCTCAGCTACATATAGGTTGGCGTATACGGGCGCTACCGATGTACCCATTGCAGTCCCGTTCTTTTGTATAAATAATCTATCGTTAAATTCAAAACAGTTGTTTCTGAGTACTAGTTCGAGAAGTGCTCCAGTTTTGTCAATTTCATTTTGTTCATAATCCCTTTGAACCATTCTTTCCTTTATTGCATCAATTCCCTTCATTGTGTCGATTGATGTATATAGCGACTCTACATCAAGCGTTGCAAATATTGAGTGTTTATGTATTGTTAGTTCATTGTTTTGTAATTTCCGAAGAAAATCATCGGTACTCCTAATATGTGATTGGACATGATCAAGTAATGGTTGTAGTTGTTTACTGATGTATTTAGATATGTTTTCACTCCATGTATTGCAGTTACTAACAATCGGTCTTCCAGGTACCGGTACACTATTTTTGTAACTTGGGTAGGAGATAGAATCTACCAGGAAGTGGGTTTTTGACAGTCATTGCTTTATCATGTTGTAAAATATTATTGCTTTTGTTAATTGCATTCATTATCATGTCTTTATAATCTTCATTGCTCAGCTCTTTATATGTATCAGTATTTAATTGCCTTTCTGCCTCATGTATGTAGTCCGCTTTACCCCATATTACAACTTTCCCACCTTTGTCCGCTTGTTTTATTACAATTTCTGTATTTTTCTTTAATTGCGTAATTCCTTTCATTAATGAAGGATTCATATTATATTCTCTCTTCGCATTGGGTTTCATATAAATCAATTTTCGAATGTCAGGTTTATTCATGTATTGATTGATTGTCAGATGTCTTAATTCTGAATTTTCTATATCTTTGTGTATTCCGACACTAGTTTTCTTGATCGCTCGTACGAAATATTGTCTGTTGAACTCTCTAACAGAGGGTATAAATTTTAATCCTAGCTCTAGTAGGTTTATTTGTTCTTCTTGGATATCTATATTTGAGATATTCTCTACTATGCTGGTAGAGATTGTGTTGTTTTTTAACTTTCTTCTTTTATTCCTAAACCGTCTGTTCGGATGATATTCTAGATTATATAATTCGATCGGATATACTTTTTTACCAGTTATGATTTTTAACTTTTTACATTTGTTTTTAATCCAATATTTATATTCTTTTTCATTAATGTTAAATCGATCCGTATTATACATATAACCAAATAAGTTTCGAAGTGTTCGTGTTAATTCTGTTTCAGCGTGCTTTATAATTCTTTGCTATTGCTCGTTAATGCGCTTGTTGACATGTGCAGGAAGGACACCAAGATTCGCTTGAATCTCTTTTTGTATCTTGATTCCACGTGGAGTGACGTTATTGTCAAGACAGTATTGCAGAAATTGAAAGTGTGTTTTTATTTTAGACTTTTTGATACTTTGCTGGGTCTCTCTTGATACGCTATTATGTATTGAATTACAATTATTCATTAACAGCCTCTGGAGGTCTATTTCAAGACGCTATAAATAATCTGTTTAATTATCAGTTAATTAATCCAGAGAACAAAAACTTCTAATTTATTAACACAACGCGTTTCGAAAAATTTCTTCTTCAGGTGATTACACTAGATATTTTCTGCAGTATATATCTTGATTCCGACATGAAAGAATTCAGCGTATATCAATCACATACCAAAATTCCAATTATCATGGTACATGATATTCATGATACTTATTTAGCATTTTATCACTCATGATTTGTCCTATCCAATATTGCTCCGTTTGTTTCCTTTCATAGATATTTTTAAACCCTCCTTGTATAATTTGCGTTGATAATATATGATTTGGAAACTCAATTTTGTGATTAACCACTCCATCAAATCCTATTTTGTTCTTTAGAATATCAGCACGTCTATTGTTCATTCTCAAGTTTAATTGTCTACCGCTCTCTCCGATATACTGTTTTTGACAATCATTGCATGTTGATAAATATATTATATTCTTTGATTTACAAGTATGGTTACCTCTTGTTTTGTACGTTAACCCGGTGTGTTGACTCTTAAATGTGTTTGTAACATTCACTATATCCGCACAACATTTACATCTTTTATCTTTACATGGAGCTGAGCTACCCATTCTTTTCGTCGCTTCTGTCATATTTTTAATTTTTGAATGTACAATTTGACTTTTAATGTTTTTGTTGTTTTTAAAATACACCTTAACTCTGTTTAGGCTGGTCAAATTTCGATCTTTGTTTGTGTTTAGTAATTTGTTAATATTTTCAAATGCTGCGTTATACTCTAGAATACAATTAATATTTTTATTGTCCTCCGAGCAGGCTTCCTCTTTGTGGTTTTTCAGCAAAATTGATCTGTTCATTTTTCTAACTCTGTTGTACTGTGTTAGGCACTGCCTATGAGAATATCCCCTATTTTTTAATTGGTCCATCAATATTTTACTACTTGATTCAAATTGTGATTTCTCGCTGCATATTTTCCTTCTGCGGATAAATTCATTGTATATCAATGTTCTTTTTGTTTTTGGTGGATGAAAGCTGCTAGCGTGCACATATGATGCCACGTTTGATTCCTTTTCATACAGAGTTGTTTGAATCCTTCTGCGCTCATCTCTGTAAATAGTTGTATCTAAAAAGTTCGTATTTCCGTTGCTTTCTGGTAAGGCCAATGTAAATTTTAGTTCACTAAAACGATTTAGATCTGCTACAAGTTCTTGTAAGCTTTCAATGTTGTATGGCCAAACTATTAAGATGTCGTCGATGTATCTAAACCAAACTTGAGGTTTAAGTCTTCGAGTTTTTAGATACTGCTCCTCAATCTCAGCTACATATAGGTTGGCGTATACGGGCGCTACCGATGTACCCATTGCAGTCCCGTTCTTTTGTATAAATAATCTATCGTTAAAAATGAAATTGACAAAACTGGAGCACTTCTCGAACTAGTACTCAAAAACAACTGTTTTGAA